>JABWDY010019063.1:7067-19922 GCA_013358455.1 Thalictrum thalictroides | reverse complement strand
GCAAATAAAAAGAAAAATTATATTTGATTTGTGAGGGGGGAAAGCCCGCAAAGCCATCAACGCAAATTAAAAGAAGCTCTGACAGCGGGCAGTCTTCATCGCAGCCCTTAATCTCAGTAAAGACAAGCAACGGTCAACCCAAAACGATGCAATACGAGTTAACAGAAACACTACCAACCAAATTGGGGCAGAATTCCGGGCAACTCTGCAAACGTTTTGGGCAAATCCGGTGACTGGTTTTTGCCTTTCGAGAGAGAATTGCTGCTCAGATAAGATCAAGTAGTGTTTTAGGTTCTAGAATTAGGGTTTCTGGTTGGTTTTATATAGAAAAGAAGTAAAGAACGGCCCAAATTAACTGGGCCAGCCAGTCTTATAAGTTATGACAGTATTTTAATATTTAGGCCTGGATTGCAAGGCCCAACAATAAAAGCCCTTTAAAGATTATGTTTGCGTGCGTTTGTCGCAGTGTAAGAATCGCCAACACCCGCATTCTTATTTGGTACACTTTTCGTGATTTGCTTCAGATCTCAGCATCTCTCTTTGTTTTCCCCACTTCGAAGAAATAAAACATACCTTTTCAACACGCAGAAAAGAACAACACCACCATCATCAAGAACAACAACAAATAACAAATCGAAACGCACAAATTAGAAATCAAAACAGAAAAAAAGTATTAGAAGAAGAAGAAGAAAGTATTTCAAACGACACACAACAATCGAAAATGTAAGTGAATCTCTCTATTTTCTTATTCATTTTTTTGAATGAATCATAGCTAGAATTACACTAGAAACCCTAAATGATTGATTATGTACGCAATTTATATATAATTACGGATCTGTTTCTGATTTATGTATGCAACTGAATGAAATTGAACTACATTTGTATTATATATCTTATTTGATTGATTTGTGATTTATCTTTTGTTTTAATCTTTTTTTGCAGGTTGTGACAATAATTGTTGTTAGAGAATTCAAAATTATATATAGATATATGTACTATTGAATAGTGTTATCTATGTTTGGAGGTCTGGCAGCGATCTCTAACAATAGTCCCATTCTAAGACGTGTTAGTAGCAGACCTGTTGTCTTTGACCAAGGTAATTAATCCAGTTGCATTGTACTGAATCTTGTTATAACATTGAATTAAATGAAATGCCTGGTTGATTAAATTATCTTCATGTTGTTACGTAGAATTAAATGAAATGAAGAGTGGAAGCTTACAAATTAGTCCTGCAATCATGCCGTCTCCTATTCTATTATGGAGATTCAAGGTATGATTTATTTATATTTATTCTTAAAATCTATGACTTTATTATTGTGGATATACAAGGAACACTTTCTCTTCTCTTTAATACTTTTTAATAAATGGTGAAATGGAACCATAATATGCTTGTAACAAAGGGATCGGAATTCCATAAACATGCATAGCCTTTCGAAAGGCATAATTTTCAATGCCTTCGGTCTGAGCTAAATTTGCGTTTGGCAATCCTTTATGAATTACTGTTCTAACATACTACTAATTTCCCTAGTTGGGAAATGTGTATTTTTTTTCTGTATGTGAGCCGCACATCTCTTTTGTCTTCAAACTGATCATTGTTGCCTGTGTATTTTTTACTCTTTATTCTACAGCTGTTGCTGTTTCTCATCTGGGGTTGTAGTTGTTGCAAGGTTGGTTCTAATAATCTTTTTTCCTTTCTTTTTTAATTTTTATTTCTTAGCACCTAAGAAATACATAAATTTTGATGTAGTCGAATTTTATGAATGAAATAGGATATTATTCAGTATTTTTCATATGTGCAGATTAGTTGGGATTCTGTGATGAGAATGAGTGCAGACTTGCGGGATTTATTTTTGTACGAGGCATTTTTGTATTTTAACCCTCTTCTTCTTGTGGTATGTTAGTGCTTGTCATTTATCTATTCTTACAGTTTAGGAGATTCTCTGCCTTTTTTCTTACCTTTTAAATATTGATTTATGTTGCAGACCATGATGGTTTGGCTTTGGGGTGTGAATTTATGGGTATTTGCTCAGAGTACTGTTAGTTATACAAAAGTATTTGATCTTGACCAGAATCATCTTACACACAATGAAATATGGAAGGTACTGAAGTCTATTGTTGAAAGTTGTCAAATTTTAATTATGTTTTATCCTGCTTGTCTCCACAATCAGTAGATCTTATTCAGTGATTCTCATGTCCTTCATGCTCACAGAAATTTTTTATTTTACTTATCCTTTTTCAATAATATTCGGAATTTGTGTAACCATTTGAAATCCATTTACATTGGACACTTTTTTTCTTTTGAAAAAAAATCCTCTATCGGGTACGTGCACACTCGATACACGTGTCTGACACACAGAGGCACACTTGCAAACTGATGCATATGATTTTGGATGGGATTCTCATTTTAAGATGCTAAAATATATAGAAAAAGAACAAGGAGAAGAAAAGATGGGAAAAAAAGGAAGAGGTGCAAGATTGTATCCCTTCATCGAATAAGAACTAAAGAGAAGAGAAAGGTGAGAATGAGAAATGTTAATTCCTATGTCCAAATGTTAGGCTACAAATAAATCACAATCCGTGTCCCCATGTTGTAGTGGATTTGCGTTGGATACACACACACCTTTCTAATGTTATATGTACTTCTCCAAGTGTAGGGACCTATTCCAATTCAACTCGAAGTGTATTGAACTTCCCTTTTCCTTGTAGGAAGATCCAAACTCGATAACATAATTGTAGACGGTAACTCTTTGAATGCTGTCCTGCTTATAGAATTATGGAAGATCCAAACTCGATAACATAATTGTTGGATGAAATTTCTCTATTAAATCCCACTTTTTGTGGAGATTTTTTAGGATTAGGAAGCATACATGGGGAAAGCATACCACCATGTATAAGTTTTGTGGAAAATCTCCCATACTTCTCCCTTGAAAAAGTCTCCATGAAAGCTCCTGAAATGCTGTCCTGCTTATAGCATTGTGGAAGATCTAACTCGATGACATAATTGTTGGATGAAATTTCTCTATTAAATCCCACTTTTTGTGGAGATTTTTAAAGGTTAAGAAGCATAAATGGGGAAAACATACCACCATGTAGAAGTTTTGTGGAAAATCTCCTATACTTCTCCCCTGAAAAAGTCTCCATGAAAGTTCCTGAAGGTTTAACATTCTTCATGAGTTTCTTGGAGAATTCCCCCAATGTGGAGCCTCCCCTGATATGCCTGTGAGGATGGTAATATTTTACCATGCAGTCTTTTATGCATCCCCTGAAGATTTCTGCACTAATAAAAGGAATTTACCAGTCATAAATAATTAATGATTGATTAGATAGTGACCAAAAGATGCTTGTTTGGACTTTATACAGGTATGATGTAACTTACATTGTTTTTCTATTTTTGGATATGCAGTGTGCCACTTGGATGACGATAGTAGTTCCTACTAGCATGACTTCATACTTGTATCTTTATTCTCATGGAGAAGTATCGTTGGCTGCATCACAACCAGTGTAATATCTACTTCTTCTCATGATGGTGACTATTAAATTCTTTTGGGTATTAGATGATTTATGATTTAGCACTTGAAGATTATAATTATTTAATTAAATCTCACAAGATGTGGATGTATCTGGTTCCATACTTCCATCCTGTGTTTGGGACTCTGTATCTTCCCTATCACTTTATGCTAAAAGGTACACAGATCTAAACCATTGGAAGGAATTCTGATTCCCGTACAATACCAAGGAGCAAGTACTGATCTTAGTCATCAATATGGTTTGGAATCCTACCTTTTGCTTGCCTGCTATGAAAGGAAATACACTAGATGATATGATATGTAATTGGGAAGGGAAAGTATAAAGCGACCACTAAGATCTGTACTCTGTAATATGTGTGATACCCTCTAATCTATCACACCTACAAATGATATTGCTATACCGATAAAAAAAAGGCCTTGGCTAATTTCCAGTCCCCAGATTCCAAGCCTTTATTAATGGTTTTGGATGCGTTTTTGCTAAATCGTAGTATCTGATTCCTATAGAAGTCTGCACTTAACTTGTGTTTGTTTAGCATACCAGTTTTATTGGATAAAGTGTGCCTAACACCCATTTACTTTCACCTAATTGATGGATAAAACTTAGAAGTATAAAACTGAGTGACAAATTGTTGAAAGAATTTTGGATCCTTATTTTTTTGTTTTACCTTTTCTGAAAATATCAATGCTCAAGTCCTCAGTTGACATATATGTTTTATGCTTATGAACCTGTTAATGAAAATATTGTTGCATTTTGGTCTGTTATAAAGTAAGAATTTTTCCACTCTAAACCAGACAAGAAAGTTATGTTGTGGAGTTAATTGAGTATTTTGGTACCTTTTGTCAGTCCTGTCCTGTACTCCATCTGCAAGACATCATGATAACCAAGACATTTGTTGAGACAGAGAGTTTAAACCAGGTTCTAGAAAAGATATACCTCATGGTGGCATCTAATTGTGAAGGGACATAAATAGCTTTTAAAGCTGAATTTTACTAAGAAGAGTTTAGAGCCAAGGAAAGGTTATAGCTTGACCTTTTTATGTGGGCCATTTCTTTAAGTAGCTCCATGGTAACAATAACAAACATAGCTTGTTCCATATAAGATGTCGGCACATTAGCAACAATCTCTTAGCCAGTCGGATGAACTTAATTATCAGTACCATTAAAATACTTTCCATTACAATAGTAGACGCTGAACATTAAACTGTAGTTATAATTTTTACTTTTTGATTATTTATGTGAACACTTATATTCTACTCAGGTACTCTTGTATGCTGCTGTTGCGTTGCTCCTCATATTCCCTTTCGATATTTTTTATTTATCATCTCGCTACTACTTGTTAAGAACGCTTTGGAGGATATTACTCCCATTACAGGCAAGCTTCACATTGTGTTATTGTTCTTTTCAATTGTCAAGTGCGTTTCTTGAACAGAATGGCTCCTTTAGCTACTTCATGTGACACTGTCGTGCCTAACACATGATTATATTGTTCTGTAACATTTAAACGTGTTTCAACTCTCGAACCACAAATCTTTCAAAAAGGAATCCATTGCCTCTACCTGAAAAAACCTGACCCCCTTGTGGAGCATAATCTGCTGGGTATCCTTCTTACGTCTCATGCATATGCAACCTTCCCACAAGTCATGCCTTTGTATGGTATAAGACACTCTTAACCATCTCATTGCATATATTTAAAGCAGCACACTGCTTCTTTTCTCCAAGGCCTTCATAATCCTTATTGGATCTCCATACTGTTTCTCTATAGAAGCAAGATTAAGCTAGCATAGTTTGCGAAAACTAACACCTTCAATCACATTCAGAGATACAATGTATTTTTATGCACCTCCTCCACATCTTTCCTTAGGATGTTTCTACTGCTTTAACTATTTGTTTGAGATATAGAAGAGGAACATAATGTAGAGTACCTTTTTTAAGAAGTGAAGGATTGCTTTTGAAAGGAATCATCCTCTTTGATGCGAGTCTTTTGCTAAAGTACTCAATCATGGTAACTCAAATGGCCCAAGTTTGAACATGGAGTGGGCAGTAACCTAAACAAAAGAGGGTAATTTATCCCCCCATAAACACTTTATAATTAATTAACTCAATCTTGAAACAGCTTTGAATAAAAGAACCAATTATTTACTTCCGAATGTTACCTTCCCTCCCTCCCCACCCAAAAAGGAATACAATCTTATGACCTGCCAATTCAAGCAAGAGTGCAAGACCCACACCTTGTTCTGTTGCACTCGTAAGCCCTCGCCCACAGCGGAGATCTTTTGATATCTTAATTAGTTTTAATTACTATTATTACATGGAGCACTTCGAATACTAACTTGACTCGATTGATATCTTCTTGATACAGGCTATAACATTTTCTGACTTTTTTGTGGCTGATATTCTAACCTCAATGGCAAAGGTAAGCATCCGTTATTTTAATCAAATCTTCTGTTATCAAGTAACAAAATCTTCTTGGGTTTCTGCAAGTATCATATCTTTTAACGTATACATAAACTCCATGCATATGTTCGAAAAACATAGTCAGTCAGATTACTTATTTTGGCTTATGGAGTTTCGACAGTAACTCTTTATAGAAAACCTCTCAAGTTTTTTTATTTATTGTTGTCAGTATGTACCTTAGAATGGCAATATCCATTTTGTGAATTGGGATTGCTATATTTAGCATTGATATAGTCATCTCTGCTAATTGCCTTCTATTCACAGGTACTGTCAGATTTGGAGCGGTCTGCTTGTCGTATGGTCCATCGACAGGTCAGTTTCGTTCTGTTAAAGTTGATCATATTCATGTTTTTCTATATTTTTTTTCCCTTAAAACAAAGGCTTATGGAAATTGAATATAAGTTTAATGAGTCAGAACTTTGAAAGAACTTTCAAGTAATTCATTCTAAGGATCTCAATTGCTTCTAGTCATCTCTATGTTGCTCATATTTCTGCAGCTTAGAGCAACATTTTCTATATGATTTGGTGCTACCCTGAAACTTGTCTGGTTTGAATGGTTCCTGCCATCATTACTATCACAGTATACTTTCCTGCAGCTTGAAACAACATATTAATATCTACTGAAAGTTAAAAGAAAACCTTTCTTTACAAACTTCATAGAGATTTGATTTTCATATAAATATTTTTCTTAGCTATGCATGCTCATGTTAACCCACTTACTAGCATACTTGAACTTAACTATCCGGTTTTTCAGCCACCGACTTGGTCAGTATTGAACATGGCTTGGTCTGTTTCATATTAACTATTCGCGCACACACCTTCTAAATTTGGTCAGGCTTTCAGGTCTGGTAAGTGGTAGCTATTACCTAACAGGATGTGACTTGTTATTCAGATTTGAAATGGTCAATATTCAACACATACACACTCTAAATATGGTCAGACCTTCAGGTCTGGTGCCTGTTGCCTGACCAGTACCTGACCCTATGTCCTATATCCCGGTAAAATTGTTTCTTATTTCTAGTTTTATTTTTTTATACTGTTTAGTCATAGCAATCTCTTTTAATTGTCTTTCATAAATAAATGAATTCTTTTGCTAATAAAACAATAATAAGGTAAAAATCAAAACCTTTTTTCCTTGATAAGTTTCAATTTTTTTGATAACTTGAATAAAACAAATAACAGGGAATAACAAGAAACTTTCTCTTGCTTATCCTTTTTGTCTTTCTTTTTTTCCCTGTGTATGCAGGTTGCCACAATTGCATGGTTTGAAGCTGATTCTGTCTGTGGTAGTCACTCCATTGCAATCCCTTTGGTGCTCGTTCTCCCTTATATGTGCCGTTTCTTCCAATGTCTGCGACAGTACAAGGATACGGGTGAAAAGACAACTTTGTTTAATGGTAAATCTCTCTTCCTTTTTTCTATTTTATCTGCAAGTGGTTATGTGTTTTGTTTTCCCTTCCTTTTATCATGCATAAGGTATATGTTGCCCCTCGTCATTGTTACATGGAAGTTAGCATCCTCTTCGTGTTTGGATGAATTTTCTTTTATCCACGATCTGTTGCTAGGTCAAAATTATTTTTCATGGCTTGCGGAATTACGTGTAAAATTGTCAGTGTTTGCACAATGTTGAAAAAAATTAACGGCTAATGCCTTGGGTTTGCTCAATAGTAAATGGCATCTGAGGGGTACATGGGGAATGGCATATTTGCATATTTGCATATTCTATTTGATAGTAATCCGGATTTAGAATGCAATTTATGAAATATTTTTAAGTCAGAGGCTCCATTTTTACTCCAAGGTCCCGATTCTCCTTGACATCATCCGTTGTTGTGGATAATCAATCTGTGCTTCTTGATTCCCAATTTCATAGCTTAACATTTTTTTTCGGATGGAGACAATTTTATTGATGGTAAAAGAGAAGTACATGACAGTGGGACTTAACTGTGAGCTGTCCTGACCACCCGTAACATTGTTGATAACTTGATATTAGCAGATGCTGAATTCCGCATTTTTCATTTTTGGATCTTTTTGTTCAACACAAGGTTTGAGGTTGGGAATCGTCCTAGTCAAGGTCAATCGAATAGGAATTTATGCAGAATCCCTGGCAAGAATATTGAAATTAAGTTAGCGTAAAGAAATAAGTCTTAAACTATTTGGATAAGTAATTCTTATCAGCAATATTAGTTTATTTATTTTACTTTTTGGATATAAATTATACTAATAACAGTTTCTATTCTAGTCAGTAAGTGCAAACTGAGAATATTTTATTTCTCCTGAATTCCTAATATATTAAGGGTTAAGGCATACCCCAATTCACAATAGGTTCTTGACTATGCTTTACAGATGTCACAGTTGAAGATCCTTGTTTCTAGCTCAACAGATAAATCAGCTAATAGGCTAGCAGCACTAATAGTCTCTCTATAAAAGAAATAGTTACAAACCTAGATTTGCTTTTAGTCGAAAGCACCACATTAACAGTACCAAGGGGCATTCTCTTTAATCAAGATTAGGAGTTACTTAGGTCCCATCCATTGAAAGGAAGACCATACATACATCTCACAAATTCAATAGAATAGAAAGTCTGTATTAATGATTATTATGTTAGAATCCACCTATTGAGGATTAGTTAAATGAGATTCCATTATTGGAGAATGTATAAACTATACAACATGCTTATGCTGACAAGTTGGCTGCCCATTACACAAGGCCAAGGTCAATAGTGAGAGACCTTGATGCTTTTAAAATTTTAGCGGGTGATTTAAACTAGTACTAACTCTGCCTAGTGAAGTAATCAGCGCCGAAGATAGGTGTTTTGTCTGATCACAGCTAAGCATGAGAAAGCTTTTATACAACAAATGCAATTCTTAGAAGCTTCTTTTGAATTGAAGTCGTAGAATAGGTTACCAATAATCCACTTGCCATGACAATTGGAGAGAGGACTGGAGTAGAGATTAGGACTGGGAAAAGAGCTCTGGGGGTTGTATGTGGGAGGTACAGATTGGGGTATAACATATTTTACGAAAACCTTCTTCTTCATTTATTTCTCTGATGTACTAGAAAACCTCTTAGTTATTTGCATCTTACCGCGGAAAGTATCTAACAATACATACTAAAACTCGTCTTTATAAAGGTCTTTGATCATTATAGAAATGTAGTTCCAGCTATTATCACAGCCAATCTTATGGATGTATTGTGTAATGAAGATCGACTTGTTAAACACCTCAACGGCATTTCATGTTACTTTGTAAACGTTCAGAAATCACAGATTCACAGGGTAAATTGCCTTATTAGATCAATACTTCCTGTAAACATTTCACTAATCAGAAATGTTTAAAATCAAATTGGATGGAACTCCTTCAATGATGATAAACTATGTTAGAATGATCAAATATGGTTGAATTGCTTACGACCTTACGTGATCTCCATGGGTAATTTAGTTTATACAGAACAATCATTCTTAGGGATTTGTTGCAGACTGACCTGGTTGATTTGTGCTTTATTGCTGCGCCACATATCACTTCAATAGTAGTGATGTGCCTCGGGCATTCTACACCTTAGCGAAGGCTATACTGGATAAGCATTTGCATTAGATGACTTTGTCATGCAACAGCCTGCTCTATTGGGATAAAATGATAAAAGGACTTCAGCAATAAATTCCTTGTTATATTTGGAACCAGAAAGTCCCACCAGAAGTAGAGGGTATTGTGTGATGTCGCTTGAGGGGGACTTCACACAAGATTCATTGAGTAAAAGTTTGGATCTCCCTGAGTTTTGTCATTTTCAGCTCTTGCAATAGGGGAACTCAGACAATAAGCCATCTGTTCTTTGAGTGCCAGGTGACAAAGGAAATATAGGATCGGCTGGCAAGGGTAAGGGCTTCTGAGGTGCAGTAGCAGTGAACTAACTGTAATGAGGAGCTACTCAGGTGCTGGCCCAAAGGTGGGAGGAATATGCTGGGGAATACTACCAGAAGCAGTGTGGTGGAGTTTATGGGAAGCCAAGTTTTAAATTATTTTCGGTCAGAAGATAGTAACAGCTGGACAGATGGTTATCAGCATAAAGGCAAGCTGCCATGCTGCTGGTATTGGTTTATAGGAGACTGTGAGGATGGACCAGCATTTTGAGGAAATGATAACTAACTGGGAAGGAGTGCTGAAGCCTTAGAGGACCAGCATTTTGAGGAAATGAAAACTAACTTGGAAGGAGTGCTTAAACCTTAGGTTTTTATCCTCTGTGATCTCTGTTATTGCTTTTCATTTTTAAATTTGTCTTGGTGAGGTCATCCCTCATCAACCCTTCTTTTGACGCTGTGAAACTTTGCTTTCTTCATCAATAGAGGTCTTATACAGGAAAAAAAATTATCCAATCAATGGTTGTCACTTCTATCTGCAATTGCATGTAGCAAAAAAGGTCGTTTTCCTCTGTTACTATTTCCATAAGTAGCCCATGGTTTGTTGATTTTGATTTCATTGTTATTGTATTGCTGCACAAACTGCATTATGGAATGAGACCTCCGTAATTTTTATTTTCATTTTTCAAAGATATTTGTGCTGTTTCATGCATTATATGTACTTGTTTTTGCTTAAATTCCAAATAACCTAATTTGTTTGTGCTTTTCAGCCTTAAAATATTCGACGGCAATCCCAGTGATTTTTCTTTCGGCGCTCAAATATCATGTATTCCCTGATAGGTGGACCAACATTTATCGTCCCTTATGGCTTCTTTCAAGTGTCATAAACTCCCTTTATTCATTTTACTGGGATGTTACCCGAGATTGGGACTTGAGGTATATGGGAACTTTCTTCTTTACATATTTAATAAATGAAACTTTTCTTAATGTGCACACACTTGTGATGGAAAGACATGCTTGCTCGTACATAATTAGCCCACATTCTATATGTTTCTTTTTGTTCAATAAATTTGGACTTGATTAATAGGGAAAGGCACTAGAACATTCATGAAGAAAAAATAAAGCCAAAACGTCTAGCTTATGGAAGAAATTTTGATATTGCAGTACTTTTGCCATTAAAGTGTAACCCTATTCAAAACCAGATGGTTCAGTTGAACTAATTTTAGCAGTGCCACCTTGAAAGCTTCTGTAGTTGTAATTGTTTCCGAATCACAATTCATTGAGATTAAAAAGTGAAGTGAGCCAAATGAACTTGAAAGTGTGCCTCATGTGATCTAGATGTATGCTTTTCATTAAATAGAAAGCTAACTTGGCATCATGTCACGTACTCTATATGTCGCCTGGAAGGTTCTATTCTTAATTTTCTTCTCTGTTTGCAGTTCCTCTCGGATTTTTATGTTCAAGAACCCGAGTTTGATCTCAAACCTGTTACATGCACGACAATGGGTAAGACTACAGTAAATATTTGGCCTGTATTGGCAACCACCTGGTTGTATGTGATGTGATCTCAGAATTGCTCTTTGGCTTGCAGGTCTTATTCTGGGTATTAGCGAGCAATCTGATCTTACGTTGCACATGGACTTACAAATTGTCTGCCCATCTTCGCCATAATTATATCACTGTTTTTACAATCACACTTTTGGAGATGCTTAGGCGCTTCCAGTGGATATTCTTTAGAGTTGATAATGAGTGGAACAAAATGAATCACAAGCAGAGCTCATCCCTCCCAATGACCGAGATCCCAAAAGAAGAAGACAAATTACTCCCCACAGATCACAATGTATAAACCTCACCTGGGTATTTTGTTTCCCATTGTAGCATACTAGCATCATCTCAATTTTAAATTTTGTTGTTCTTGCAAGTTTTATGCTTCGTCCTGAAGGGTCTCCATCAATTTCCATCTCTCATATCTCAAGCAATTTTTATATCCCTCTCTGCCCCCTTGCTTCTCTTTTTTTTTTCACTCATGAAAAACAGAAATATATAACTGGATCCATTAATGTAAGGAGATCCTAAGAGACAGAAAGCTGAGCCCGTGGGCAATATGTAACTGGACCCATTATATAATGCCTACGTAAGCTTCTTAACCCGGCCCAATAGTGTGGTCGATTGAAGAAGACTTGAGTTTTAAGTTTTGATCATGATAAGTGGTCAACCATTAACGTGTATTTTCCGGAATTATGCCTTATTAAGCGAATTCAAAATAAAAATTAGTTGCTTAATATCAACAAGATTTGAAGAGAATATATAGGGTATTCCAAATTCAAATTGTGGTTGCTATTTATCATCAACATATCAATATATTGCATATATAGGGTAAAGAGGTATATCAACACCAATAATTATATCAACCATGAGTAGTAGTGATACAACCATGGCAACTGTAATACAACCTGCTGCTATAAATCAGAGAAGAAGAACATTTCGTATGAGTGTTGCAGGATCATCGGGACAACAAATAATATATGGAAGACAATTAGCATCAAGATCTACTACTACTACTACTGAGACATCAACCACACAATCGGATGGAGTATCACAAGCAACTAGCACAACAATATTTGTTCTTGATAGTGGGGAAGTTTGTGCGATTTGTATTCAAGATATCAAAGAAGGTGATGAAGCAAGTACTATCAAATGTAATCATGTTTTTCACACAAATTGCATTTCAAAATGGGTGGACCGGAAAGCTACATGTCCTATGTGCCGATTTGATATGCATTCTTCTTTTAAAAGCCAGAAAAGGAATTAGGGTTCAAGGTTTGATCTTTTCTATTTATTTTCAGTCAAAATATCATTTGTTTTGTCATTACTCTTCTGTTTTGTCAAAATAATAATAGAGGTGAAATGATTTTCCATGGTTTTGACCTTCAAATCCATCTCCACAATTATTTTGATTGCCGTAATCTGCTTAGCAAAGAAGAGTTGGAAAAATAAGGTTTCAAATTTCAAATACTTACATTA
>JABWDY010019014.1:0-10242 GCA_013358455.1 Thalictrum thalictroides | reverse complement strand
TTCTATTTCAATTTCATACTATAAGAAAACAAAGACTTTCACACAAGTACATTCATGACCTATCCTTATGTACGGTTTTCTTTCTCCAACTCTTTCTTCTTCACAACAAACTTCTCTTCAAG
Source organism: Thalictrum thalictroides (assembly GCA_013358455.1). NCBI lineage: Eukaryota > Viridiplantae > Streptophyta > Magnoliopsida > Ranunculales > Ranunculaceae > Thalictrum > Thalictrum thalictroides. The sequence goes on along the minus strand of JABWDY010019014.1, from coordinate 10,120 downwards.
ATCACAGAAAGCAAAGATAATGGTGTTTCTGTATTGAGAAGTTATTAATTCATGATGGTGCAGTTACGGCAGTTTTCCATCATTTTGTACATTAGTGTATTCAGTTATTTCTTGGTGTTTTTTGCATCAGGCCAAGCAACTCTTCTTCCAGATTCCGAAGGTATGTTACTATGACTATATATCGCCTTTTTTATATAGTGTTAAACAATTTCTAAAGCGAATTCATTGAGATCGATCGCATACATATAGTACAAAATGTCGCTAAATACTTTGAAATGTGACAATAATGGTGTTGTTCTGAATGATTTATGTATAGTGGTTGGATTAAGAGAGATTGCAAGTACATTAGGGAAGACGAATTGGAACTTCAGTGTTGATCCTTGCAGTGGAGAATCGGGATGGGTTACGAGTCCTCCTGTTAGAGGTGCCGAGAATGCAGTTACCTGCAACTGTTCTTATATTGTCAATAACAACTCTGTCTGCCATGTTGTTAGCATGTAAGTCTCCCTTTCTTCTTCATATATTCATTTTAATTAAATCAATACTATAATAAATTTATATTAATTTAACATAAATCTAGAGGAATTAGGACAACATTTTCCAATTTCCAGTGAGTGAATGGCTAGTGGGCATGTGTGTGAATGGCTAGTGCAACATATATATTTAAGTAGAGCATGTTGCTTGAGTTCAGTATTGTTAATGGCTAGTGGGCATGTGTGTGATTTTGGATTGACACTTACCTATATATTCAATAGCATTTGAATAAATGTGTAGAGCGGGAAGATGGCTGAGTTATTGACTATATGGATGGTGTCTACACTGCGACGGCATCCATATATACTCAGCGGACTGCGAATGTAAGAATTTAGAGTTTGTCCCTGACGCACGGTCAATGCCTAACTTGCGGTTTGGGTTCTAGCAACCACAGTTCAAGATCAAGATGCCGATTTGGGACAAAATTTTGAACTCTAGAAAAACAGATTTTGACGAGATTTTGACACTAGAAACCAAGAAACCAATTTGAAAATCGTGTCTTTATGAATATTCATAAATAGGATATCCCCAATATTTTGAACTATGCTCGCAACACAATCATACTGATCTCCAGAGTTGCAGCACAGTGACTTAATTTATGATCACAATTGGTTATGGCATTTTTTGGCTGTGGAGTGCATAGATGCAACTCTTTTAAGTGGCTTGCTTATAAGCATTTCTAGGAATTGCAGAGTCACAACCTTTTTCTATTTAAAAAACATTTTGACACACAAACTACTCTTTTGGCGCGCAGACTTCTCAAAGCTCAGAGTCTTCCTGGCATTCTCCCACCAGAGCTAGCAAAGCTTCCCTTCCTCCAAGAAATGTAAATCTCTCTCTCTCTCTCTCTCTCTCTCTCTCTCTCTCTCTCTCTTTCATACACTTTTCTTTGAGGCATTTATTCAAACACTTAGCAATTCTCTTAAAAGTATCCAATTTAACTAACTACATGAAACCCTTTGCTCCTCTGTTCCCAAAGTGATCTTACGCGTAACTACCTTAACGGTTCAATTCCAAAAGAATGGGGTACTTTGCCATTAGTCAACATGTAAGCTTTCTCATGATCCCCATGTTTTACTTTAGCAAACCAATTGCTTTAGCAGCTAATATTAACATTCAAAGTATTGTTACAGATCACTTATTGGAAATCGCATATCGGGTCCTATTCCAGTAGAGTTCACAAACATTACCACTCTCAAGAGTTTGTAAGTCCCACTCCTAGTATTCTTCATATTCATTTTTCATATATTTTTCTTGATACAAAGTTATGGAAGTTGAGTTTAAGAATTTGGATTGGATTTCAGCACTTTGGAGTACAACCAATTATCTGGTGCTCTTCCTCCAGAGTTTGGAAATATGGTGAATATAGAGAGAATGTAAGTTCTTTTGATTATTTTGTAGGATTTAAGGGATTTTTTCGTCTTGGGTAATCTAGATATTTACTTAATTTTTTTCAATGAATTTGATATGGTAGATTGATATCGTCGAACAATTTTTCGGGGCCTTTGCCAGAGACTCTTGCTAAGCTCACCAACTTGAAGGACTTGTAAGTATTTGATAGTTTCACCCGTCCCTCTTCAATCTCTTCAAAAGTTAAATGTGTATCTATGTCTGATTGTTCATATCCATTGTTGTTGTATAACATTATGCAGTCGGATAACCGATAACCTCTTCACCGGAAAGATTCCAAATTTTATACAGAACTGGACAAAGCTTGAAAAGCTGTAGGCCTTCATCTATCCAAAATGATTGTGTTCTTGTGTTTGATTTATCGCTTATTTGTATGACATTCTACTTTTGGCAGTGTGATGCAGGCAAGTGGCTTGCAAGGTCCCATACCTTCAGTCATTTCTGCTTTGACCAAATTGAATGATGTGTAAGGCACTCTTTTTTTCCTTTGTCCTGTTAGTCGTATATCTACAAAATGCCGCACGTTGTGTATAACTTCTGGTTATGGGATTATATTTACATGCTGGATTTTGTCTTTGCAGGAGGATAAGTGACCTAAATGGAACAGATGCTCCTTTTCCACCACTAAGTAACATGCCGAAAATGAAGACACTGTGAGTTGTATGCCTTGTTAAGTGCTAAAAGTATGTTTTTTTTTTGTCCTTTGTAGTAAAACAAAACAAAATTTGATTATTCTTTTAGCATATTGAAGAATTGTAATATTATTGGAGCAATACCTGCGTACATTGGGGATATGGCCGAGCTGAAAACCTTGTGAGTAAAATTTCTTCCAATCCTTTATCTTTCCCTACTGTATTGTTAGTGATAATGACTATGTTGTTAACGTATCTTAAGAACTTATTATTGTAAATTTCCATTAATCCCATATATTTCCTTATCTAGTATGTTTGATGATCTATTCTCAGAGACCTCAGCTTTAACAAGCTAACAGGTCAAATTCCAAGCAGCTTTGACCAGCTGCTGCCAGTTGTGGATTACATGTAAGTTGTGGATAAGAGGTCAAATTAATTGTCACTTTTAAACTTACAAATTTCTTCCCAAACAATTATTGAATAAAATGATGATATGTCTCTTGATTAGTTACTTGACTGGAAATGCGCTGACTGGGCCTGTGCCAGAGAGGATGCTGAAGAATGGAGACAACATGTAAGTGTAATGCCTCATAAGGTGAACCCTATTAGTTCATTTAGTGATAACGCTCACACTCACATACTCATAATAATTATCAACTAGCGATTACTGATGAGAGTGAAAACTCGAACTTAGTAAATTAAGAAAGTGAGGATTGTTTAATTTTCTAATGTGATCCTTTTTTACAGAAATGCCAGTGTTTCAAACTTTGGAAACCAAATTTCTGTTGATTATGTATTTTGGGCCCCTAGTTTCTAGTTATTGGTTGGTTAGCCAACTTTTTCATATTTATATTATGTAGGCATAACCCTGATCATCTGTGGAGAAGGTTGCTTAATGCATAACCAACTTTTGGTATATATTTTGGCATTTGCTTTGAAGACCTTAATTATCTTATGATCAACTTTAAAAATTTAGGATAATTTTTTTAATCAAATTCATAGTCTTCCGTCCATGTTTGGAAATAATCATTTGGGGCGAAGAAGCACAATGAACAAATATTACATGCCACAACGAGCAGGGTTCTTGCATGGTTATTCAATTAGATACTGTCTCAAGGAGGACGATGACCACAAGATTGATCTTTTCTGTTTGTTTGCTAGTTTTAAGTCTCTTTTATCTTAATCAGATGATCTGTCCAATATGTTACTTATGAAATGCCATATTGCAACAGTGATCTTTCCTACAACAATTTTACATTGGGGAGCACAGGCGCACCTAATTGTCAACAACGAAACGTGTAGGAATACTTTTTTCTTACTTTTGTTTTCTGAAAATAGATTTCTTACTATACTAAAGATCCTCTTTATTTATACCGTCACGTGTCACTTATGTCTGCAGAAACCTTTTTGGAAGCTCTTCCATAGGGAACAACTCGTAAGCTACTATTACACCTCTATATGAAATTTGAGTTTTATTTAATCTTTAAGTTAAAGATATGTAAGAACCATCTGTTGCTTTTTCATGGAAAGCACTTCTAATCTGAATATCTAATCTTGGATTTCTGTTTGACCTTGATCTAGAACTGGAGTTGTCCCATGCTTACAGAGCTTTCGTTGTCCACGGGGTAAGTCTGAAATTTTTTTCTTAGGATAGATGACCTAACACCTACATTTATTGTGTGGTTTACTACAACAAATGAAAATGTGACACATTAACTGATTTGCACGTTGGGCTCATTTAGGCATTACTAACCATGTGAAAAGATGGTTGCAAATAGACGATAACAACTATCAACAAGGTTGGAATTTTCATGAGATGTTATTTATGAAGAGGATATATGTTGTGGGATTCATGTCTGTATATAAGGTTTAGATATGATAGAAGTTGTTCTGTGACCATATGCAAAATCACATTATATATATCTGCTTATGTCCAATCACTGTGAAAAGAGTGGTATGTTTTGGTGCAATGCTTGTCATTCGTAACTTAGTCCAGATTTATACTTTATAGCACTCGTAATAGGCCTCCTACAGTACCTGTTATTTAAATACTGTAAACTATAACTGTCGAACGAAATTGATGGTGGATAAGTTGGCCTACTTAACAGAGTGGATTTTTTACATTATATCAATATATAATGGACATGCTACTGTTTTTTTTGCCAGCTCTCTCTCATTCATTCCATATAAACTGCGGTGGAAGACAAGAGACTAGTGGAAATATACTTTTTGAAGATGATATCGATACGGCCGGTCCTTCAAAGTTTTTCCTAAGTAGATATAACTGGGCATTTAGCAGCACTGGGCATTTCTTGGACAATGAAAATGATGTGGACAACTATATAGCAACAAATACATCTAGACTCACGATGAATGATTCCCGCTTGTACATTACTGCACGCATTTCTCCCCTCTCTCTCACGTATTATGGCCTATGTTTGCTCAATGGGAACTACACTGTGAACCTTCACTTTGCAGAGATAATTTTTACAAATGACAAAACATTTAGCAGCCTTGGGAGGCGCATCTTTAATGTTTATATTCAGGTAATTCAAGATCAGTAAAATATCTTTTGATTACACAGAATGCATGGTTTAATTGATCAATTATTGCAGGGAAAACTGGTGCTGAAGGATTTTAACATTGAGGATGAAGCAGGTGGTGTTGGTAAGGCAATCATAAGAAATTTTACTGCAGTTGTGACAGATAGCACGTTAGAGATTCGCTTTTATTGGGCCGGTAAAGGAACAACAGGGATTCCTTCTAGGGGAATTTATGGTCCTCTTATTTCAGCTATCTCTGTAAACCCTGGTCAGTTTTTATGTTCCTTCAAGCTATTCTCGCGGCCTTTCTAATGCAATTAAATTATTTTTCAGTATTTCTTACTGTTGTTGATTTTGAAATTCTTTTCTAATCCTACTTGTACCTTTAAACGAAGTGTAGATTTCGAAATTCCTCAAGAAGATGGAGGAAAGAAGATATCTCCAGGCCTTGTGGTCGGGATTGTGCTTTCGGTGTTAGGTGTTGTCTTGATGATTCTGGGTGGTCTGTGGTGGAAAGGATGCATTTGTCAGAAGCATGAAATTGACCAAGGTCAGAAAATTTTGTTATATAAGGACTTGTAAAGGAAGAACATATCTATCGGTAATGAAACAATAAACACTATGATATTAATCACAAAATTGCTCTTCTAATATGTATTTTTTGACAGAATTAAGAGGTCTAGACCTGCATACAGGTTCTTTCACACTAAGGCAAATCAAAGCTGCCACAAACAATTTTGATGAGAAAAACAAGATTGGGGAAGGGGGTTTTGGGCCTGTTTATAAGGTCTTTCACATGAGAATCACTTTCTTAACTCGTTTTTTCAATCAAATATAATGTTTCCCATCCAAGGTTATATATCATATGCATTAATGTTGTTTCTACAGGGGTTTTTAAAAGATGGCACTATAATTGCTGTCAAGCAACTTTCTGCAAAATCAAAGCAAGGAAACCGCGAATTTGTGAATGAGATCGGCATGATTTCTGCTCTGCAGCACCCAAATCTTGTGAAACTCTATGGCTGTTGCATTGAAGGAAATCAATTGTTGCTTGTATATGAATTTTTGGTGAACAACAGCCTTGCACGTCCTTTGTTTGGTAGGTTTTTTACCACTTCATTCATTAATTGTGAGAAAGGTGCATCATGCAGATATATCTAGTATATCTCACTTTGTCTGCAATTGACAACTATAGGACATGAAGAATGCCAACTGAAGTTGGACTGGCCAACTAGGCATAAGATTTGTGTTGGTATAGCAAAGGCTCTGGCTTACCTCCATGAAGAATCAAGGCTGAAGATTGTTCACAGAGATATCAAGGCTTCCAATGTATTGCTTGATAAGGATCTTAACCCTAAGGTATCAGACTTTGGTTTGGCCAAACTTGATGAAGAGGATAACACCCATATCAGCACTCGAATTGCTGGAACATTGTGAGTCTACTCTTGCTACTTTATTTTCTAATTGAATACCACCATCACTAGTAGAAAATGTCAGGTCCATAACTGTCTTGCTGATGATATTAGCCCCTTTCCACTAATAGAGAAAACCTGTCGAATACATAACTAATTAACAAGTTGTTCTTCTAGAGAATAAAAAAGGTCTACTTGAATAAGTAAAATCCAAGACAATACGTGTGTATTTTGAGGCAGTAATTGTGCATATCATTTGTTAGTTGCTACTTAACACTATTGGTTGTTTACATTTCAAACTTTAAACCAAAAAAAGAAGTTATCCTTGCAGGTTAAGTGCTTGGTTCTACCGAAAAAAATATGATCAAATATCTATGTTAGAAGTAGACCTTGTATATTCATGGCAACGTTTGGGTTCATGATCAGTTAATCACCAGTTTAATAGAAAATGTATAATCTTGCAGTGGTTATATGGCACCAGAATATGCGATGAGAGGTTACTTGACTGACAAAGCAGATGTCTACAGTTTTGGTGTTGTTGCCTTGGAAATTGTCAGTGGGAAAAGCAATACGAAATACAGACCAAAAGATGAAGGCATTTATCTTCTTGACTGGGTAATGTAGATTCTGTTTCCCATCATCCATATTTCAATGATTTATTATGTGAACTTTTACCACAAAGATAGTCGCAACCATTTGTTCAGTGTAAGCAGCTCATAATTATTAACTTTACATGATATAGGCGTTGGTTCTACAAGAGAAAGGTGAATTAATGGAACTAGTTGATCCAAGATTGGAATACAACTATAACAAGGACGAGGTCCTACGAATGATTAATGTGGCTCTCCTATGCGCTAATGCATCTCCAACACTTCGACCTCCAATGTCTTCAGTAGTGAGCATGCTTGAAGGTCGAATTGCTGTTCAGAAGTATGTTTCAGTTTCGAGCATTTCTAGTGATGATATGCAGTTTAAGGCCATCAGGAACCATCACGAACACAATCATGATAAGAGCATGAGCAATAGCCTCACTCAAAGTATGTCGATAGATGGACCATGGACTGGTTCTTCAACATCTGGCCAAGATCTCTACCCAATTCTGAAGACCAACGAGTGGAGAAGTCCCTAAAATTTTCAGTGCTCCATCCATCTGCTTCGGATGAGCCATCAAGACTGCAGAGTATGTCCAGTGTACTTTCTCTTACTTTGTGCTTTAGCATTTTCACATTGATGATATTCAACTTGTATGTATAATTTTCCACTTGTATGTCATACTCTTCTGCATGTCTGCAATCTGTATCACAAAACTGTAAAAAACTATTGTGCATTTCTTTTCCATTATTTGAATAAAGTAATTGTTGTGTCATATCTTACAGAGTATGAGAATGGTTTTTTTTTTTTGAGTTCTAACATTTTCGAGGCAGACCATATAATCTGTCATGGATAGGTTCATTAACATCAGTTTCTTAGAAACTTGTCTTGCATTTGCAGTGAACATATCATATATGTAACGCCCCTGACATCATATCCTAGGTGATCAGGCCAAGATCAATGCCAGAGTCGTAATGTTCCCCATGTGTCCACCATGGACCGTAGGTTTACATTACTGCCACGTGACACCAAGCCTTAAATCCACTATCCAAGTAAAGATAAGAAAAAGAATATAACACGAATGCCAGATAAACAGAACAACAGCGAAAGATTTATTCAAACCAAGCTCTGTATAGATATATACAAGAGTTTGACAGGAAAGAAACCAAAACACAACCAGAAAGCCAAAAGAGTTCATGATATGTCTGCCTCAAGGGCTAATACTGAAAACAGGAAAAACAGAAACAAACTAAGAGCACATATACCTAGCTAACTAGCTCCAACTATCTCCTCTTCGTACACTCCGAGTACCGCCTCACCTGTTTCCTGTAAGAAGGAGGGAAAAAGGCGATTAAACGCTAGCGAGTTACAAAACTTGATATCTGGTCTTGATTCTGGGAATAGAATCAACACACCCACTAATATAATATTATAATGCATATAAAATGAGCCAATGAGTATACAATTATACAAACAATCTAGATATCATCTCATCAAGCCAAACCAATCCAATCATTTCACATATCTTGTACCGCAGTACCCCGACCATGCATTGGTATGCGACACCGAGCAATACCCTCTGCAGACCCTGAGAATATCTAGTACCGAAGTACCCCGGCCATACAACATGTGTCATCTGTAGGCCCTAAGTTGAGTGTTACTTTAAGTATACACTCCCGAGGACGTCTCCTCCTGTCGACTGCTCATTGCAGTCCTATCATCTCTATTTCAAGATGCTGACTGTTTATTCATTAAACAGCCCTATGTTCATACAATCCAAAGAATCAATACAATCATTACACATTCCACACCATAATCAATACTATGGTATATGCACCAAAGAAACACATCGTCACTTCAAACAGGAATTTCATATCATTATTCATTCATGAATTACAACAATTCATTTCATGTCATATAAATCAAATAACCACAATAAAATGCTTCCCATCAAAATTCGGGCAAAACGATATATATAAATATCAGAATTATAAGCTAATTTCTTAATTAATAAACATGGCAGTAATTATCGTGTACTATAGCATGTTCTTACATACACTAACTTCATCTATTTCCTACAATCAAGAACAAATATCAAATCTTATAACTTACCTTAACTTTTGCGACGAAAACCGCTAAAATAGCAAACTACTATAGATGATATCGCAAATTAAACATTCCAAGCATCTAAGCATCAAGTTCAATTCACAAAATCATCTCCTTCTTAGTAAAATTCTGAATTTCCTAGTGTGAACACTCACCAAACAAGATTTGTTCCTACTTCCTGTATATGCTTCCATTAACAAAAGCAAAAAGGGTCGACTTTTCTGAAAGTTAAAACGATTAAGTTTACTAGTGTGAAACCAACATATAAACTGGTTAAGTTATTGATATGTGCATAATAAACTGATCTGTTTTAATCTATGACTATGCCACGTAGCTCAAACAATTATACATAGCAGTCAACAGAGCATTTTATAGTCAAATAAATCTGCTACTACATAGTTAGCTTCTAACATGCAGAGTACTATAATATATGGCAGCAGAGTATGCACTCAGGGGTTCGTTACTTGACAGATAAAGCAGACGCGCGTCTACAGTTTTGGAGTTGTGTTGGAAATTGTCAGTGGGAAAAGCAATACAAGTCATAGTGCTCAAGAAGAACCTTTAAAAATGCACTTACATTTTAAAATAACCTTTAAAAATGCACTTACATTTTAAAATACCCTTTAAAAATGCAGGAAAGATTGCCGACGAGTATATTAAATTATTAATTAACCAGTCCAAATTCAATTATCTAAAATACAGTATAGACCTTTATGCGTCTAATTTTCAACTCAACGCAGACAAATATACCTATCAAGATTACTCCATCCATGGTCAACTAGTACTATGTCAATAAAATTAGTACATGCAGTCTAATAAAAAACATTTAGATATGTATATATGTATAAATTAGTTGGGTAACATAAAATTCTAGATATCCGACTCTTAAAAA
>JABWDY010019012.1:0-15664 GCA_013358455.1 Thalictrum thalictroides | reverse complement strand
ATGGAGAGAAAAGCGGGGTATTACTTCGTTTCATAGGTAAGTGTCAAAATTAACTACTCATGCTTTTGTTTACCATGCATCTAACTATTTACTCATAGACAAGCAATAATTAGTTGTGATGAGTTCCCTTGCTCTCGACCCAGGAACTCGACCTCAAGAAGTATTCAAGACCCAGTACCTCTCATCTCGATGCCGTCATGCAAGTAGTGAATCACTTCTCTTTATACAAATTGTTAACTACCTTATCTCTCTCGATGCCAAGATATATTAACTGGCGTATGAGGCTCGGAAGTCTCTACACATGCAAAAAGATCTTTCATATGTGATCAATCATAAAATAATTACCTTCCTACCATGGCAAACATGGAACATTTGTAGTAAATTCTTCTACTTACCTAATCCACTTGTAAAACCCCATGAATCGATTAGCTCATGGGGATTGTGGTGATGATCATGGTAGATGTAAAAGTAAAAGGCATAATTAAAAGACAAGAATGTAAAGATAAGATATTGAATTGCATGAAAAGTAAAGATATGATCAAAATTCGAAGAACTTGAACTTGAAAAGTAAATAGACTTGTATTAAAATAAAAGGAACTTCTTGTTCAACATGAAATAATATAAAACCCTAATGATACTTCAATTTAAGATCAAAGCATGATGAATTTCGTGGCTCTCCTCTCCTTATATAGGGAGGAGTCCATCTAACCCTAGAACTCCTTGAAAAATGCTAGAAAAGAGTTTGTATTTTGTTATATAACTTGTAGGAAGCTTCTGGAACTGAAATTTGGTGGAGAGCTTGGTCAAGTCACGTGAAAGACTCATTAAAAATTTTGGGTCCAAATTCCTTCTAGAAATACGAATTTAAAGAAGCCCAATGGGCCCAAAAACTGCCTTCAGAAACTGGGTCTGGCCGGTTTTGATGAGTCTTTTTGTCCTGATTCCATCTCTGTTTTCTGCGATCTACCTTGACAGTCTTGAAGTAGGAAGTGCGAGTTTTCCAATGCCTATTTGTACTTCAAAATCCGAGCTCTCTAACCCTTTCGTTTTATTGTGTCAAGTTGGCTAGTCGAAACTGCCTTTTTACCGTATTTTGCTTCCTTTTAGCTTTTCCGGGCGAAATACACCTACAAACACGTAATTCTAACAACACCAAGCATATCATATCACTTTATATTATAACTTGGGACAAATATACATGAGTGAAGGGGATATATTTATATTTTTGAGCGCTTATCATGCATTCAAGTGAATCTTCTGGTAGAGTAGAAATTTTAAACTGTGAGAGTCCAGATCGAGTCAGTAGTGGTAGTGATAGTTAGGATGATGCACTTGTACCATACGACTCCGGATTTGCTCAAGTAGTGAACCAGAAATATGTCAACAATTATGAAAATGTAAGGTCAGCTTTTGGTCTCTTAGGTTTACAAAACCTTGAAATTCGATTCTTAGGTGACCGTCTTCTTTCAAATTATAAACCCAATAACCCTTTTTCTGTGATGTTCACTCTTGTTCAATTCCGAGCTGGGCTTCGATTGTCCTTGTCCGACTTGACTGTAAACTTTTTAAACACCATTAAACGAGCTCCCTGCCAGATGAACGGCAACTTCTGGAGGAACATGAGGGGAGTGGACTTTCTGAAGAGTGAGAAGAACTACAAGATCACCATGGCTGATGTTCTGGGTCACTTTAGTGTTAAAAAGTCTATAAAAGCTGGCTTACTTGGTTACAACATGCAAGTGAGGTCAGGTCGGTGCCCATTGATTCATGGTCCGACCAGTGAGCACTGGTGGGAAGATCCACTTCTAATAACCGGTCAAGTAACCAAAACCTTCGCTCTTGACTATGGGTCGGTTAACTCGAATGATGAACGTGAGTGAAAGTTTAGATTTATGAACAGATCAGAAAAAATCTCATTACTGACCTGACTAACTGTCTGAATGTTTTGCTGCAATCAAAGAAGAAAAACTGTTCGCAAATCACGACCTGCTGATCCCGTTGAATCTGTTCGGGTCGAAATCAGACGAGTGGAAAGCAAACTTCTTACCCGAGCTGAAGGAGCACTTTGTACCCAAGGGCGGAGCTGTTGTTGTTGAGAGAGAGCTAGGTCGGAGAAAGAAATTACGAGATCAACTGATGGCTCATATTCGATCAAAGAACGATTCTTCCAGCTCGAAAGCAATTCTGAAAGCAGTCGGAAAGGCATCCAATCTGTCTGGTTCATCGTAAAGTTTGATGCCACCAAGTACTGTTCCAAAATATGTGGCAAGTGCTAAGAAAAGAACTCACTCTGGTGTTGTTAAGATCACTTCTCCCCCAAAGCTTTTATCAACTCCTCCATTGAAATCATCATCGAATCCTGAGAATCGACCTGTACCGAAGAAAGTAGTAGGTAAGGGCACTAAGGGAAAACAGGCCGGGGAAGCATTTTGACCTGGTCCTTTTGTCTATGTGGGTCCTCATTCCTAACAGATTGATGTCTTGTCTTCTGATAGTGCTTTAACCAATCCTTTTGTCTCCCAAGCTATAAATGAAGGCATCGTTCTGCCTGCTGATTCTGCCATTGTTGAATCAATGAACCTGTCTGAAGTCGGTTCTCGCATCAATTCATGCATCTCAATGGTATATATAGTTTACTTATTTTGATCGGAGTAGCTTAATTGAAACTAACAGTCTAGGTTTGATTTGAACAGCTTAATGCTAAATTCCAAGGTCTAAGGCTTGTGGCTGAAGCTGGTGCCGCTGCTGACCTTGAAGCTAAGCAATTGAAAGATCAGATGAATTTACTGAAGAACAGAGTGTCCATTGCCGAGCAGGAACGAAGAGAGAAAGAGAAAGAGCTTGCTTTGAAGGATGCAGACGTTGCTTTCCGGAAAGATTAGTATGAACAAGAACGAGCAAGATTGGTTGAAAATCATTCAACATGGGAAGCTTATTTGAACAATCTAAAAGCTCAGCTCGCGGAAGTGGGATCGCTCGAAGAAGAGGGGACGCCTGTGATGGATGATCCTTCTACTCCATTGGACACCTCTATGGGCCCTCTACCCGAGCTGGAGAAAGAAGCTAACCAGGCTGAATGAAGAAACTTATCGTTTTTTAGTGATGTGAGGATTTTATTTCTTTTTCAAAAACTTTGTTTTAAATATGTTGCTGGTATGGCCATTGTGCTAAAAAACATTAGTCTTTGATCCATTTGAATCATTGGCGACCTGGTTCGGAGCTCGTATGAGCATAAACACTAGTGATCGATCTTCTTCGGGAGATCGATTGCGATCTGGTTATTGAAGCTCGTGAGAGCGTAAACATTAGTGACCGATCTACTTCGGTAGATCGGTTGCGAACTTTTATTTCTGAATTTAACTTTTAAACTTGGTTAAAAGTTGTAACAGTCTCTGGCGAGCTATGTTTCCAGGTGAGCCTGGTGGTTCGTCCAGAAGGCTGAATTTTAATTTGACGAGATGGACAGCCGCAAGTAGGTGATTTGAAACTTTTTAATTATTTGATAGTATGCCCTATTTGCAAGCTGAATGTGTATAATAGAATACCTGTTATGTTGTATTCTGCTCGTAAATGTTTTGCAGGTCAGATATGATCGAGCTACTGGAACACGGAAGCCCCCAAGTGTAGATCTGCATAGAGTATAGATCGAATAGAAAGTAATAAGGGTGCTCAGATTAGCTCGAGCCCCAAGTGTAAGAAATTATTCTAAGTGTTAGAAAAATTATGTACATGTAACCATTTTCTATCAATAAAAGTAAGAATTATCTTTTATGATTTGAGTATTGAAGTTTATGAAATTTTACTAAGTATAGTTATTTCGAGCTGTAATGAGTAGGTCGAAATGAATGAATAACTTAGAAAATTTCATGCTTGCATATAGAATCGAGCTGTTGTCGATCTAAATTTACCAGGCCATGCATAATATGATAAGGAAATACGCAAGGCCAAGTTGAGCTCGTTTTAAGTCGTTCTGATTAGTGGACTTAAAACCAAGTTAAGTTATGGAACAGAGTTATAACTTAACAAATTATGCTAATAACATGTGTAAGTTATGGTAAGCATATGTCGAAGTAAGGGTTTGACCTGAGTGATTCCAGGCAATGCATTTGCGGGACAGATATAATGCAAAGCAAATTTGAGCTTAGAAAAAATGTTTCAATTGATAGAATTTTTTCAAGTGGAATGAATTCCAAGGATTTTTTACATCAATTCCTTCCTGTGTTTGGAGTCTATATGCTCCATTGTTTAAAACACTTTTGATAATGTAAGGACCTTCCCAGTTAGCATTGAACATTCCAATCTTCTCGATCTTCTTGTTTGGAAACATTCTTCTCATAACCATTTCACCGGGCTGAATTGTTCGAGGTCGAACTCCTTTGTTATAAGCTTGTTTCAATCTTTGTTGATACTGCCCTAGTTTCTTAGCTGCATGGTATCGCCTTTCTTCGAGCAGGTCAACTCCAAATGACCAGATCTGATTGTTCAGTTCGGTATCGACCAGAAGTGATTGACTAGATCCATATGTCAGCTCGGTTGGTATAACTGCTTCAACTCCAAAGCATAAAGAAAAAGGAGACATGCCTGTGGACGATCTAGGAGTAGTACGATAAGCCCATAAAACATTCTCTAACTCATTAGGCCAATTCTCAGCATGAGCCTCTAGTTTCTTCTTCAAAATTTCCAAGATTTGTCTGTTTGTAGCTTAGGCTTGACTATTACTCTGTGGATAATGAGGAGCTGACCTAGCGTGCTCGATTTTCCATAGGTCATAGAATGCCTTGATTGTTTTACCAACGAACTGTGTTCCATTGTCAGTAACCAATCTCTTTGGAAGACCAAATCTTGTAATGATGTGTTCCCATATTTACTTTTGGACATCCTCTTGCTTAATATTGGAGAAAGATACTGCTTCAATCCACTTAGTAAAGTAATCACATGCGACCAGCACGTATTTGAGTCCAGAACGACTCTGCTCGATCAAGTCCAACAATGTCCAGCCCCCACATGTGAAAAGGCCATGGAGCTGTGACATTGATCAGGTCGTTGGGATGCAGATGAGTGTTTGGAGCAAATCTTTGACAATCTAGACATCTAAGCACATACCTTTTAGCGTCTTCCTTCATCCTTGGCCAGAAATAACCTTGATTGATAGCTTCATGAATTTCTTAGAAAATATGTTCACCTTGAGCTGGTGTAAGACAATGAAGAAGTACTCCAGTGGCTGACCATCTAAATAACTTTCCTTCTAGTATCTTGTACATAGTGACTGTGTGCATGAGTTGATTTACAACTTTTTTATCGGCTGGAATGGTTCCTTTGTTGAGATAAGAATAGATCGGATGCATCCAAGAATTCTCGAGCTCTTCAGGAGTTGTGTCAATGAGGTCGGCAATAAGATTAATCTGTTCTTCTGTTTCTAGATGAGAAGGTATGTTGGCAATAGCAATGGTGAGAGCTCGTGGTCGATCTGACTGAATAACAGAGACAATGAATGCTAAAGAATCTGCGTGTTTGTTATCATCTCTAGTAATGTGATCAAGCTTGATGAACAAGAATTTAGAGGTTAATTCTCTGGCTTTGGCCGCATATTTCAACAAGTTGACTCCATGGATTTGATAGGCATTGTTGATTTGATTAACAACGAGCTGTGAATCACTACATATCTTGATGTTATGTACCTTTAGTTCGAGTGCCATTCGAAGTCCATGAATAAGAGCTTCATACTCTGCCTCATTGTTTATGGTTGAGAAATCTAATCGGGCAGATCTCTCGAGCTGAGCTCCTTTTGGAAAGATCAGAACTGCCCCGAGCTTCCATTCGCGTTATGAGATCCATCAGCATATAATGTCCATGTGTCAATGGGGTCTTGCTCTTCAGGTCGGGTGTTGATCTCTGGTTCCCAGGTATTGTTCTCGGCAGGGTAATCGACCAGGAAATCTGCTACGATCTGTCTATTTTGAGATCGTCGAGAGACGAATTCACAATTGAAATCGCCGAGCTCTGTAGCCCATTTATCCATTCGACCTGTTTTAATTTTCTTTTCTAACACATACCGAAGTGGCTGATCGGTGATGACTCGTACTGTGTGACCTTGAAAGTAAGGTCTAAACTTACAAGCAACATACAATAAAGCAAGTGCTAATTTTTCAATAGGAGTGTACCTTAATTCAGCTTGTTGTAACACTTTACTTGTGAAATAGATAGGTCGCTCGACCTTGTTTTCCTCCTTGAATAGAACAACACTGATAGCAAAATCAGAAGTTGCCAAGTAGATACCAAGAATGTCGCCATCATTAGGTCAAGTTAGAACTTGAGGAGTAGAAAGATAGGTTTTGAGATCTTGAAAAGCTTTCTCACATTCTGTGATCCATTCATAACTTGCACCTTTCTTTAGAAGTTGAAGCATTGGTCGACACTTATCTGATGGTCTAGAAATAAATCTATTGAGAGCGGATACCATGCCATTGAGCTTTTGGATTTGCTTCTTGGTAGTCGGAATTGATATCTGAACAAAGACTTTGATCTGATCGGGATTAGCTTCGATCCCCCTTCTAGTGACCAGGTAACCAAGGAATTTTCCCGAGCTGACTCCAACCATACATTTTTCTGGATTGAGCTTAATTTTGTGAGTTCGAAGTCGCTTGAATGCTTTCTCTAGATTCTCTAAGTGGCTCTGCTGATTTGTACTCTTGACTAGCATGTCGTCAATGTAGACTTCTATTGTTTGACGTAAGAGGTCGTCGAACATCCGATTGACCAACCTCTGATAGGTCGCACCTGCATTTTTAAGGCCGAACGACATAATTTTGTAACAGAAGATCCCCTGCTCGGTTGTGAATGATGTCTTGATCTGATCTGGCTCATGCATTGGGATCTGATTATAATCCGAGTAAGCATCCATAAATGATAATAGATTGAAACAACAAGTCTGGTCGATGAGTCTATCGATCCGTGGAAGAGGGAATGGATCTTTAGGACAAGCCTTGTTTAGACTAGTGAAATCGATGCAAACTCTGGTCTTGCCATTCTTCTTTAGAACTGAAACTATGTTAGCTAACCAATCTGGTTTATCGACTTCCTTGATGAAACCGACCTGTTTGAGTCTATTAATTTCCTCATTAACAACTAGGTGAAATTTAGGAGACAATCTTCTTGGTTTCTGTTTAACACGTCGATATGTTGGATCTACGAGCAGTTTATGGGAAGCAATAGATGGATCTATTCCAGGCATATCGGTATACGACCAAGCAAAAACATCTATATTCATAGAAAAAAACTTTACAAATTCATCGAACTAATCTTTACCTAATTCGGATCCTATGTAAACGAATTTAGGCTCCTCGGTGGTGCCAATGTTGACCTTGACGCCTGGATCTGTGCTGCCGAGTGCCTTGGTGTTGGAGCTTGGCGGCTCCTTCTGTAGTTGCTATTGAGGGATAGCGATCTCTTTACCTTTGTCAGAGGTAGATGAATCTTTCTTCTTGGTCGGGAGTTCAATCACCTTGCTCGTTTCAACCTCGAGCACCTTGGAGGTCGATGTTATAACTCTAGGGACAACTTCAGTCAGCTCGTGGCATTCCTGAGCTGCGTTCTGTTCGCCGTGGAGTTCCATTATCCCATTGGGACCTGGGTAATGAAAGATCTGGTGATAAGTAGAAGGAACTCCTTTTATTGCATGAATCCACCTTCTTCCCAAGATTGAGGTGTATTTGCTTGCTATGTTGAGTACGGTGAATTTGATAGTGACAAAAGTTTTGTCTTCTCTTCGACCTACAGTAACTGGGAGCCAAATGTCACCCATTGGCTCTTCCTTAGAATTGATGAATCCCATGATAGACTTGAATTCAAGAATGAGAACGGAATCAGGTAGCCTCATGTCCTTGAATGTTCTGTAGGTCAAGATGTTGCAAGATGCTCCTGGATCTATTAAGCAACGTCTGAGTCTATAATCTGCAATTTTGACTTCTACCACTAAGGCGTCATTATGTGGGGAAACGATCTTGTTGAGTTCGGCATCATTAAAGCATATATCAGCATCTAATCGTTGAATAGTTAGAATTCTGCTTGCCTGAGTACAGATCTGGAACACATGCCTGAGGTGTTCTACTCTTCTTCTTTTCTCCCTGACCTGCTTAGGAGGAACATCTTCATAGATCGTGTTAATGACCCTGTTCGAGCTTATACTCTGCTCTTCGATCCTGTTGGCGACCTGTTTATTGATCTTATCTCGGAGGTCGGAAGTAGGACCCAACCTCTCGACCACACTACGCCTTTGGCTCTTCGATCTGCTTATTGACCGAGCTCTACTTCCAGATCGGTTACCGCGTGGAGAACCTTTAGGAGTTCTTGACCTCTTTCTAGCTGGTTGATCTTTGCCATTTGAAGGTTTGACGATGTAATTGTTCAAATGTCCTTCATCTGCCCATTGGTTGAGGTATCGCTTCAACACTCGACAATCATCTGTCTGATGGCATCGAACCTTGTGAAGCTTACAATAGGGGCGACCAGCAGAATTTTCTAACGATGTGAAGTCTCTGATCTTCCACCAATGATTGTTCTTGACCCTTTCGAAAATATAACCAGCAGGTCGGGAAAAATAGTAAGATTCTCGAGTATCAACAGGAAGAGGTTTACCTTTGAATCTTTTGTTGTTCCCTGCTTTCCCTTTGCCGTTGTTCCTCTCAACCATATTGACGACGTTCAAGCTTTCATGGCGCTTGAGCTCGGTCTCCAGCCTTATGTACCGATCAACTCTGAGGTACAAGTCGTCCAGCTCAGTAGGACGATCCATGGACAGTTCCTTGTGGAGGTCGGACTCTGGGCATAGACCATTATAGAAGGCAATAGTAACAAGTTGTTCATGACCCTTATTGAAGTCATGGATTAGGTTGAGCTCCGATTTGAAACGCCTGAAGTATTCAGCTAGTAACTCCCCTGGCTGTTGCTTGATTTGGAATAAGCAATCGATTGTGACAGGTCGTTTTTTAGTATAGATGTACGACAGGACGAACTGCTTCTCGAGTTCGTTGAACGAGCTGATTGAATTGGGAGGTAACTTATGAAACCAATCCAGCATGGGGCCAGCAAGGCTGGATGGAAACAAAGTGCAAAGTATAGTCTCATCCTTCACCAATGGAAGCGATTTTCTGAATGACTTGATGTGGTCGATCGGTTGGATCTCCGACCCCAGAATATTGATCGAATTTTGGAGCATTGAGTTTGGTTGGAAAGCCTGTAGCTTGTAGATCGGCAGTGAATGGTGATGTATGGCATTGGGCTAGAGCTTGTAGAGCGAGCTCTTGTGGAGGTCGGCCCTTCTGAGCTCTTGTAGAGCGAGCCTCTCCACAATGAACACCCGAAAGTCCACCATCCCACATCTCCTCTTCCATATTTGGCCTCGATCACCCTTTTCCACAACATCCCTTCTTCTGTTCCATACCTCCACAACCATTTAGCCAACAAGGCTCCGTCCATGAACTTTAAATTTCTCAATCCCAGTCCTCCATTCTTCTTAGATTTACAGATACAATCCCAATTCACCAAGTGATAGCTTCGTTTGGTCTCATTCGAGTCCCATAAGAAAGCTTTGAATTTCTTTTCCATTCTGTCGATGACATTAGTTGGCGCACATAACAGAGAGAACTGATAAGTGGATAGGTTGCTAAGAACACTTTGCAACAAGACCGAACGACCTCCCTTTGACAGTAACTTCCTTTGCCATCACCCAATGCGCGACTGGATTCTTTCAATTATAGGTTCCCAAACTATCACCTGTTTGTACTTGGCACCTTCAGGCATGCCCAAGTATTTACAAGGTAGTTTGGCTTCAGTGCAACCCAAAATTCGTTCATACCTTTCCATATTTTGGACCGGACCTACAGCAATAACAATTGTCTTCTTCATATTGCACTTAAGGCCTGAAACTGCCACAAAAATGGTGAGAAAAGCTTTTATCATGATCACTTGACTATAATCTGCATCACACATAATCAAAGTATCGTCTGCAAATTGGAGAAGAGCAATTTTTGGACCTTCATTACCCGGCCTAAAATTTCGGAGCAAACCTTCTCTCATTGCCTTTGAGACCAAACGATTCAAAGCTTCTATCACTATGTTAAATAAGAACGGAGAAATAGGGTCTCCTTGTCGAAGACCACGTTTACTTTTAAAATGCCCTCTAGGGGTCCCATTCAAGAGAATTGAGAAGGATGCCATTGAGTAACATACTCTTACCCAATTTCTCTATTTTTCTGAAAACCCCATTCTTTGTAAAATGTAGTCCAGAAAACCCCAATTAATGCTGTTATAGGCTTTTGCAATATCGATCTTACAGAGTAAACCTTGTTCTCCTGCCTTGATCTTGAATCTATACTCTTATTTGCAATCAGAATACCATCCACAATCTGTCTTTTTCCGACCAAAGCACTTTGTTCAGCTGAAATTAAATTGGGAAGTACCCTGGGCAGACGAGAAGCCAGCAATTTAGAGATCACCTTATAAAGCCCACCAACTAGGCTGATTGGCCGAAAGTCTTCAACTGAAATAACTCCTTTCTTCTTCAGAATAAGCGTGAGGAAAGTGCAGTTAAGCCTCCAATCCAGGAATCCCAGATCTTCAACTGAAATAACTCCTTTCTTCCACTATTACCTTCTACACATGGTGACAAAATCTGAGAAAACTGTGGCACATCATATACGGGTTTGTTGGAGTTATACCACTTATCCATCATATAATTGTCATTTTCATAAAAAGTGTGTGGTATACCTAAGGATTGACCAAACATACCCGGATATGCGTATAAGACATCTCCATGCATTTTAACATTAAAGCCATGTTTTTCCTCACTATGTACTATTTCAATATTCCGATAAAATTCCCTCACAAAAGTCGGTGAATAAGTCTCATTACCGTAAAACAAGAGGTTTTTCCATTCCATCTTACTAAACTTTTTCAAAGAAGTAACTCCCCCATGGAGACATCATTAAGTCCATATAGCCACGTTCGGGAATGATGTTCCAATACATAGCATGTCTACAAATCGAGGGTTTGAATTCCGGATGGTTATCGAGAAATTCAACAATTTTATCAAAACGGAGCAGACGTTTTTCTCTTGTGTCGGGGTAAGAGGTGTCTATGATTCTATCCATGATATTCTAATGAAAGACACACAATTATAAGTATTAAAGTAAAGAAGAAAGTCAAGCGAGGAACGTAACTGAAAATAAATCCCAGAAATTGAAAAAAAATTTGCCTATCCTGTGAAACCCGCGTGGGGCGAGTTGGCTTCACAACAGTTGTCGCGTGGGGCGAGTTATTCAGTATCCGCAAAAAAATTTTCTTTGATTTTTTTTATTTCTTCCACTTTGTATAGTTAAAACAACTTATTCTAAGGTAGGTTAGATAATTTTTGGTCGTCTTATATTTATAGACTTGTGGTTTTGGACTTTTATTTGGTTTAGAATTCGATTTTGTCCAAAACTCCAAGTTTGAGTCCAAACTCTCTTGGGAGTGTTCTAGGTCATCCAAAATACTTCAAAACCTATCTATAAGTGTTCTAAGACTTCTAGAAATGAAAATTTGTGTCATAACTCTAGTCCAACATGTATTTGACCTAATTTAGGGTTTTTTTTTAGGGTTTTTAGCATTTTTTTTCAAATTTCTATGGAATTTACAATTTTGTATACGTGCAATTCATCGCACTAGGTTATTTTTCACCCCCAAACAGAATGTTTGCATTTAAACATGTAAATGAGTGTGCGGGAATGTAAAATGAACTAGAATGCCAAAAAACACACGTTTATATACAAAACTCATTTCTTTCATTAATTTCAACATTTATATATAAGAAATGAAAATTGCAACATATGATTGAAACTAAACTTACCAAAGCATAAATAAAAAATAAAAACAACTTAAGACTCGATCTTAAAAACTTAGACTCGATATTAATAACTTAGACTCGATCTTACAAATACAAAAGTTAATACTACTCTACTCATCATCCTCTTCATCATCTTCGTCCTCACTCGTAGTGGGACCTTCACTTTCACTCACTTCGGGCATAGGTGTTGGCCCCATGACATGTTCTTTAAGGTCGGTGAGGTCCATATCAAAGTTGTCAATCCTTTCATTGAGCGTCTCGAATTGTTGGACTAGATTAGCATTCATGTGCACACCATACGTTCTTCAGACACCGCAGCTGGATGGCCTTTGAGAGGATCATCCGGTTGAGAGAAATGTAGGCTCCCTCCAGTGTAGGCAACTTCCAAACGTTCATATCTTCGTGATGAGGACCGGGACTACTGCCTTGCGGTTGTGATGGTGTTGTACAGCAACCAGATGATACATAAATTCTGGTTCTTTGATTGAAGCTGCCATAGTATGTGGGCTATGGTTCGGTTAATGTCTGTTGGCTTTGATGTGCCTAGGACATTATACCCCAACCAATAGGCCACCATTGCTTGATTCCGCCTCAATGAGTTGAAGTCGATGCAAGAGGAGCCTTTCTTCACTTTTCCCTCTATTGTCATACGAGGAGTGATGTAAGGGATATCGTGAATGGGAGTTTGAAGATGGGGGTTTTGCATGATTGAGATGTCTAAGCCATCACTAATGGTTTTCCACCTCAAATCATACTCTACCCCTAGATAAGCAATGAAACAACTCCCATCACTATGAAGGTTGAGATTGGAGTAGAAAATATCGACAATGGTGGGGTGCCATTGACCAGCCTTTCTGTAAAGGAGGTTTTTCCACCCCCTAGTTCGAATTTCCTTTCTAAAGAAAGGTCGAACCATGGGATCTTTGAAAACCCTCCTAAAGGACTTCTCAACAAGCACCTTCCTAGCACCAGGAATCTCAACAAAAACCATGAAGAAGAAGAGAGAAAAAATGGAGAAAAATGGATTTCGAAATTACAAAAAGGTGCAGATTCTGAAGAGGTCGCGTGGGGCGAGTTGCAAGAACAAGGGAACTCGCGTGGGGCGAGTGATTCGGAAACAAGTTTTTGAAATTTCTTTGATTTCGGTCGAAATTGAGAGAGGAAAGGGAGCAAAAAGTAAAACCTAGGAGAGAGAGTGAGAGAGAAAGAGAGTAGTGTTGTTTGTGTGTCATATGAGTGTAGAGAATGAGGGGTTTAAATAGAAAATAAGTGTGGGAGGTGAAAAGTTTTTAACTTAAACAATAAGTAAATGTTTTAACTCCTAACCACTAACTCCCCATTAAACACATACATCCACCAACTAAACCATTGTTTACTTCATCTTCTTCACACGTTCCCACGCTTCCTAACTCATTGTTTGTACCCGGTCCCAGTCCATCAAACGTGTAAGTTATTAACCAAAATGCGTGAAACGACGTATCTGAAAAACTTGATTCCTTAACTATTTTCTCACGCGGTCGAGTTTTTAGAGCAGTAAAAACTTTTTTTTTTTTTATATAAACAAATTAAAAAGGGCCTAGGTTGCCTTCTAGTAGCGCTGAATTTTACGTCTTTAGCTGGACATAAGACCCCCAAACGAAACATTAACATAAATAAAAAATTATGAAGGACTTTCATAATCTAAACACACCGGCATAATTAAATCTACCATTTCCACATCTTGAGTCGGAAATTCCAAATAAGTTTGAAATGATGACCATTAACTTGAAAAACAATTACATCTTTTTGATTTTCTAATTCCATAGCACCACATTGTAAAATTTTTTTTATTTCAAAAGGTCCGGCCCACCTTGTCTTAAGCTTACCCGGGTGTAAATGTAGACGGCTTCTATATAATAACATTTTTTGACCTATATGAAATTCTTTTCTTAGAATTTTTGCGTCATGCACTCTTTTAGTTCTAACTTTGTAATCTTTTGCAAGATCATAAGCTTCACTACGAATTTCATCTAATTCATTAAGTGTTAACTTCCTATTTTCACCGGCTTCATCTATATCAAAATTTAATTTCTTGATAGCCCAATAAGCTTTGTGTTCTGATAAGTGCTCAAAATGTAAATATATCCCCTTAACTCATGTATATTTGTGTCAAGTTATGATATGAAGTGATATGATATGCTTGGTGTTGTTAGAATTACGTGTTTGTAGGTGCATTTCGCCTGGAAAAGATAAAAGGAAGCAAAATACGATAAAAAGGCAGTTTCAAGTAGCCAAATTGACGCAATTAAACGAAAGGGTTAGAGAGCTCGGATTTTAAAGCACAAATATGCATTGTAAAGCTCTCACTTCCTACTTCAAGACTGTCAAGATAGATCACAGAAAACAGAGATGTAATCAGGACAAAAGACTCGTCAATACCGGCCAGACCCAGTTTCTGAAGACAGTTTTTGGGCCTCTTGGGCTTCTAGGAAGTCATGTTTCTAGAAGGAATTTGGACCTAAGATTATGACTTAGTCTTCCACGTTGTTTGACTAGTTTCTTACAAGTTATTTAATAAATTACAAACTCTTTTCTAGTAATTTTCAAGGAGTTCTAGGGTAAGAAGGACTCCTCCCTATATAAGGAGAGTAGAGCCACGAAATTCATTATGCTTTAATCTTAAATTGAAGTATCATTAGGGTTTTACATTATTTTATATTGAAGAAGAAGTTCTATTTATTTTTATACAAGTCTATTTACATTTCAATTTCAAGTTCTTTATTTTTCTATCGTATCTTTACTTTTCATGCAATTTAATCTTCTGTATTTATATTCTTGTCTTTTAATTACGTCTTTTTATTTTACAACCATCATCATCACCACCATCACCATGAGCTAACGATTCATTGGGTTTTACAAGTGGATTAGGTAAGTAGAAGAATTTACTACAAGTTTTCTATGTTTGCCATGCTAGAAAGGTAATTATTTTATGATTGATCACGTAGAATAGTTTTTGCTCTTTGTTCTTCATAATAAATAAAAAAGAAATCTTTTTGCATGTGTAGAGACTTTCGAGCCTCATACGCCCGTTAGCATATCTTGGCATCGAGAGTGAGAAGATAATTAACAAATAGTATAAAGAGTTGTAATTCACTACTTGCATGACAACATCGAGATGAGAGGTACTGGGTCTTGAATACTTCTTGAAGTCGAGTTCCTGGGTCGAGAACAAGGGAACTCAATACCAATTATTGCTTGTCTATGAGTTTATAGTTGGATGCATGGGAAACAAACATGAGTAGTTAATTTGGACACTTACCTATGAAACGAAGTAATACCCCACTTCTCTTTCCATATTCACAAACCTTTATATTTCTTGCTTTCTTTACTTTACTTGTTTTACATTACATTAATTATAATTACTCTCAATCAATCAATCTCTTATAATTCATCAATCCCTTCATAAACGACATCATCCTTCTTCGTTGTTTCCTGTTTTAGCTAAGTACCCAATTCTTGGAAAGAGTGGATTCGATACCCCGATACTTGCCTCTACACTAACTTTGGGATTAGTTTAGTTGTTAGAATCATTAAGGGAATTTATTTGAAACTTAGCTGTACTTGTAGAGTTAACCTGTTTCTGCAGCTAGCTCCACTTGCGACTGCTAAAAAGTTGACGGGAAGCACTGCTGAATAAAGTCTCGTCAACATCAAATTGGCGTCGTTGCCGCTCTAAGAAGATCCAAGGTACTTAAAGACGCGAATCAACACATTCAAGCCCGCTTATCACCGCCCGCCCAAAAA
>JABWDY010019007.1:7010-17553 GCA_013358455.1 Thalictrum thalictroides | reverse complement strand
TGTGTATGATGTTGGTCATTCTGGTGGACATCCTGGTACAGGTGGTTCTGGTGCTTGAGTAGTGTTTGATGGGAGACACACAAGGATCAATGATGACCGACCTAATCTTAATTAGGTCCCCCTGTGGAGGTTGTCTAGGAGTCCTTGGCAGTTTTGTCGAGGTTTAGGATTTGTTTTTGTTTCCATGATTAGTTGTTTTGTTTATTTTATATATTATCAGTTGGTATCTTGTATCAGTTGATATGTTGGTAGTTTTGATGTGTACTTGGAAAAACTGATGTTTTTGCTTATCTAGTTGGTTCAGTTTTTCACTCTATAGCATGATAAGGTTGTTTTATATGTTTATATATCTTATATCTTTTGCTATGGATGGTTACATATATACATGATATCAGGGTTTATATTCTTTATCTTTTGTTGGATATCTTGTTATGTTTATATGCGGTGCACATCAGTATGGTCATGCTTCACACACTTGTTGTTCTTGGATATTCTGTTGTGTGTGAAAAGAATGTTAGCATATATCTCAGTTGGCTAACCCTGTTTATTCCATGTTTTATCTATTGGTTTATCTTTATGGTTATGTTAACTCACCTTGCAGCATGTTCTCGGTGGTTTGTTCATGGTTGGACATCACCTGGGATCTTTTCAATGTTTGAGCAGGGACCCTTTGTCAACTTTTGACAAAAAGGGGGAGAAGAGATATATGAGTATAGGTTGATGGTTTAATGATGGTTATGCTTAATATGTTTAATGATGTTCTTATCTTTTTAATGATGGTTTTGTTTCTTGATGATCTTATATCTATATGTGTTGCCTAACCCTAACCCCAGTATGTGAGTTTGTTTTCAAGATTCTATCTACAGGCACATACTAAGGGGGAGCAAAGGTTAAGGGGGACGTGTTGCCTATAAGAGACTCATAATTGTTTTGAATTTCTATATACATGTGTTGTGTATATTCATCAGACAGATGATTGCCGAGTGTTGAAGCGACACCTCAACCAATGGGCAGATGAAGGGCATTTGAACAATTACATTGTCAAACCTTCAAACGGCAAAGGCCATCCAGCAGGAAAGAGGTCGAGAGCTCCTAGACGTTCTCATCATGACGACCAATCAGGAAGCAGAGCTCGTTCAGCGAGTAGATCGAAGAGTCAGGGGCGCAGTGTCGTCCAGAGGTTAGGTCCAACCACCGACCTCCGTGATAAGATCCATAAACAGGTCGCCAATAGGATCGACGACCAGAGCGTAAGCTCGAACAGGTTGATCAACACTATCTATAAAGGCATTCCTCCCAAGCAGATCAGGGAGAAAAGAAGAAGAGTCGATCCCCTTAGGCATGTTTTTCAGATCGGCACTCAGGCAAACAGAATTCTAACCATTCAACGGTCAGATGCTGATATATGGTTCAATGACACCGACCTCAACAAAATTGTTTCTCCACACAATGATGCTTTAGTCGTTGAAGTCAAAATTGCAGATTACAGAGTCAGGCGTTGGTTGATCAACCTAGGAGCATCTTGCAACATCTTGACCTACAGAACATTCAAGAACATGAGGCTACCTGATTCCGTTCTCATTCCTGAATTCAAGTCTATCATGAGGTTCAACAATTCTAAGGAAGAACCACTGGGCGACATCTGGCTCCCAGTTACTGTAGGTCGGAAAGAAGACAAAACATTTGTCACCATCAAATTCACCGTACTCAACATAGCAAGCAGATACACCTCAATCTTGGGAAGAAGGTAGATCCATGCAATGAGAGGAGTTCCTTCCACCTATCATCAGGTCTTCCGTTATCCAGGTCCCAACGGAATAATGGAACTCCACGACGATCAGAATGCAGCTCAGGAATGCCACGAGCTGACCGAAGCTATCCCTAGAATGGCCACTTCGACCTCCAAGGTACTCGAACTTGAAGTGAATAATGTGATTGAGCTCCCAACTAAGAAGAAAGATCCCTCTACCTCTGGCAAAGGTAAGGAGATCGCCATCCCTCAATAGCAACTACAGAAGGAGCCACCAAGCTCCAACACCAAGGCACTCGGAAGCACATATCCAGGTATCAAGGTCAACATTGGTACCACCGAGGAACCTAAATTCGTTTACATAGGATCCGAACTAAGTAAGGATCGGTTCGATGAATTTGTAAAATTTCTTTCCATGAATATAGATGTTTTTGCTTGGTCGTACACCGATATGCCTGGGATAGATCCATCCATTGCTTCCCATAAACTGCTTGTAGATCCTACATATCGACCTGTTAAACAGAAACCGAGAAGATTGTCTGCCAAATTTCACCTAGTTGTTAATGAAGAGATCAACAGACTCAAACAGGTCGGTTTCATCAAGAAAGTTGACACACCAGATTGGTTGGCCAACATAGTCCCAGTCCTAAAAAAGAATGGCAAGACCAGAGTTTGCATCGACTTCACTAGTCCGAACAAAGCTTGTCCCAAAGATCCATTCCCTCTCCCACGGATTGACAGGCTCGTCGACCAGACTTGTGGTTTCAATCTATTATCTTTCATGGATGCTTACTCAGGTTATAACCAGATCCCAATGCATGAGCCAGATCAGATCAAGACT
Organism: Thalictrum thalictroides; assembly: GCA_013358455.1. NCBI lineage: Eukaryota > Viridiplantae > Streptophyta > Magnoliopsida > Ranunculales > Ranunculaceae > Thalictrum > Thalictrum thalictroides. The sequence continues at coordinate 14,962 of JABWDY010019007.1, read as the reverse complement.
TCTTTCACAACCGAGCAGGGGGTCTTTTGTTACAAGGTCATGCCATTCGGCCTCAAAAACGCAGGAGCAACCTACCAGAGGTTGGTCACTCGGATGTTCGACGACCTCTTAGGTCGAACAATGGAAGTGTACATCGACGACATGCTAGTCAAGAGTACAGCCCACCAGAATCACTTAGAGAACCTAAAGGAAGCATTCAACCGACTTCGAACTCATAGAATGAAGCTCAATCCAGACAAATGCATGTTCGGAGTCAGCTCGGGAAAATTCCTTAGTTTCTTGGTCACTAGAAGAGGGATCGAAGCTAATCCCGATCAGATCAGAGCCTTTGTCCAGATGCCAAGTCCAACCATAAAGAAGCAGATCCAGAAACTCAACGGCATGGTATCCGCTCTCAATAGATTTATTTCTAGAGCATCAGATAAGTGTCGACCAATGCTTCAACTTCTAAAGAAAGGTGCAAGTTACGACTGGACCACGGAGTGTGAGAAAGCTTTCCAAGATCTCAAAACTTATCTCTCTACTCCTCCAGTTCTAACTAGACCTAATGATGGTGACATTCTTGGTATCTACTTAGCAACCTCTGACTTCGCTATTAGTGTTGTTCTGTTCAAGGAGGAGAACAAGGTCGAGCGACCTATCTATTTCACATGTAAAGTCCTACAACAAGCTGAATTAAGGTACACTCCTCTTGAAAAGCTAGCACTCGCTTTATTGTATACTGCTTGTAAGTTCAGACCCTACTTTCAAGCCCACACAGTACAAGTCATTACCGACTAGCCACTTCGGCATGTGTTAGAAAAGAAAAACAAAACAGGTCGAATGGCTAAATGGGCCGCCGAGCTTGGCGATTTCAACTGTGAGTTCGTCTCTCGGCAATCTCAAAAGGGACAGATCGTTGCAGACTTTCTAGTCGATTACCCCGCCGAAGACAACACCTGGGAACCAGAGGTCAATACCCGACCTGAAGAGCACGACCCCATTGACACATGGACATTGTATGTTGATGGATCTCATAACGCGAATGGAAGTGGGGTCGGGGAAGCTCTAATCTCTCCAGAAGGAGCTCAGCTCGAAAGATCTACTCGATTGGAGTTCTCAACTATAAACAATGAGGCAGAATATGAAGCTCTCATTCAAGGATTTTGAATGGCTCTTGAATTAAAAGTACAGAACATAAAATTTGTAGTGACTCAAAGCTTGTAGTCAATCAAATCAACAATGCTTATCAGATCCATGGAGTCAACTTCATGAAGTATGCGGCCAAAGCCAGAGAGCTGACCGCCAAATTCTTGTTCCTCAAGCTCGATCACATTCCTATAGACGACAACAGGCATGCAGATTCTCCAGCATTCCTTGCTTCTGTTATACAGTCACATCGGCCACGAGCTCTTACCATTGCTATAGCCAACATACCTTCTCATCTGCAAACAGAAGAACATATCAACCTTATTGCCGACCTCATCGACACAACTCCTGAAGAGATCGAAAGTTCTTGGATGCAACCGATCTACTCTTATCTCAACAATAGAACCATTCCAGATGATAAAAAAGCTGCAAATCAACTCATGCACACCGTCACCATGTACAGAATACTCGAAGGAAAGTTGTTCAGAAGATCTGCCACTGGAATACTTCTTCGTTGCCTCACTCCAGCTCAAGGAGAACACATCCTCCAAGAATTCATGAAGGAGAATGTGGTAACCATTCTGGAGGTCGAAATTTGGCTCACAAAGCCTGATAACCAAGGTTATTTCTGGCCAAGAATGAAAGAAGATGCCAAGAGATATGTTCTTAGATGTCTAGACTGTCAAAAGTTCGCTCCCAACACTCATCAGCATCCCACGATCTGATCAACGTCACAGCACCATGGCCTTTTCACATGTGGGGGTTAGATATTGTAGGACCTCTGGTTGAGCAAGGTCGTTCCGGACTCAAATACGTATTGGTCGCTTGTGATTACTTTACTAAGTGAATTGAAGTTGTTTCTCTCTCCAACATTAAACAAGAGGATGTTCAGAAGTTCATATGGGAAAATATCATTACAAGATTTGGTCAGCCAAAAAGACTGGTTACCGACAACGGCACACAGTTCGTTGGGAAAACAATCAAGGCATTCTATGACCTGTGGAAAATCAAGCACGCTAGATCAGCTCCTCGTTACCCACAAAGCAATGGTCAGGCCGAAGCAGCAAACAGACAAATCTTGGAGATTTTGAAGAAGAAACTAGAGGCTCATGCAGAGAATTGGCCAAATGAGTTAGAAAATATTCTGTGGGCTTATCGTACTACTCCTAGATCGTCCACAGGCATGTCTCCTTTTTTCTTATGCTTTGGAGTTGAAGCAGTCATACCAACCGAGCTGACATATGGCTCTAGTCAATCACTCCTTGTCGATACTGAACTGAACAATCAGATCTGGTCGTTCGGAGTTGATCTACTCGAAGAAAGGCGATACCATGCAGCTAAGAAACTCGAGCAGTACCAACAACGACTGAAACGAGCCTATAACAAGGGAGTCCGACCTCGAACCTTTCAGCCTGGTGAAATGGTTATGAGAAGAATGTTCCCAAACAAAAAGGTCGAAAAGATTGGAAAGTTCAACGCGAACTGGGAAGGCCCCTACATCATCAAAAGTGTTTTAAACAATGGAGCATACAGACTCCAAACACAAGAAGGAGTTGATGTACAGAATCCCTGGAATTCATTCCATTTGGAAAAATTCTGTCAATAGAATCATTTTTTCCGAGCTCAAATTTGCTTTGCATTTTACTCTATCTCAAATGCATTTGCCTGGATACACTCAGGTCGAATCCTTACTTCGACCTATGCTTGCCATATTTTACACATGGTATTAGCATGTTCTGTTAAGTTATAACTCTATCTCATAACTTAACTTGGTTTTAAGTCCACTAATCCGAACGACTTAAACTGAGCTCAATTTGCCTTGCATATCCCCTATCTCTTATGCATTGCCTGGTTATGTGTAGATCGACAACAGCTCGATTCTACAAATATGCATGAAATTTGCTAAGTTATCCATTCATTTCGAACTACCCATCACAGCTCGAAATCACTATACTTAGTAGAATTTCATAAATACTCAAATCATAAAAGGAAATTCTTACTTTTATTGATAAAGGGTGTATACATGTACACATTTTTTAAGTTCTAGACACTTAGAAAATTTTTACATTTGGGGGCTCGACTAAATCCGAGCACCCCTAGCTATTATCTACTTGATCTATACTATGCAGATCTCTACTTGGGGGCTTCCGCGTTCCAGCAGCTCGATCTTCGCTTGGGGGCTTCCGCGCTCTAGTAGCTCGGATAGATCCGACCTGCAAAACATTCCAGAGCAGAATACAACATAGCAGGTATTCTACGCTACACATTCAGATGGCAAATAAAGCATACTATCATAAGTTTAAAGTTTCAGGTCGCCTACTAGCAGCTGTCCATCTCGTCAAAATAAAATTCAACCTTCTGGACGATCCACCAGGCTAACCTAGAAACCAGACCGACCAGACGTTGTTACAACTTTTTCACCAAAGTTAAATAAAGATTAATTGCAGAAAGCAAAAGGTCGCAACCGATCTCCCGAAGAACATCGGTCACTATTGTTTTAGCTCACACGAGCTCATTCAAACCAGGACGCAATCGATCTCCCGAAGAAGATCGATCACTATTGTTTTCTGCCCACACGAGCCATAGAAACCAGACCGCAACCGACCTCCCGAAGAAGATCGGTCACTAATGTTTTTTAGCTCATACGAGCTCAAAAACCAAAGCGCCAACGACCTAGACAGGTCGAAGACTAATGTTTTCTGGGCACAACGGCCATTCCACCAACAATGTTTTCAGAAAAATAAAGTTAAAACCTCACACCACTCAAGGAAGAAAGAGAAAAAGCTAGTCAGCCTGCGGGGGACTTGTCTCAACTTCAGGGCCGACCAGAGGGTCCTTGGGTGTCCCAGCATTCAGCTCGTTCACCACTGGTGTTCTCTCCTCTTTCGGCGTCCCAATCGCCATAATCTCATCCCACTTGGCTTTCCAGGCCTCATACGTAGCTCTGTGATCTTTCTTCTCTTCTTCCAAAGTCAGAGTCAGCTGCTCGTTTTCTTTTACTTTGATGGATAGTTTCTTTCGCAAGTCTCTTTCACTCTGCTCAGCAACGATCAGTTGTCTCTTACAAGCCTCCAGGCTATCTTTCACAGTCTTTAACTCCAGATCTACAGCCTCCCCCGCCTTCGCTATCAGCCAGATTCCTTGAAAATTAGCGTTAACCTACATACAAATCGAGGTTCAATTTTAGAACTCAGGACGGGAACTAAGCACAGAGGTCAGATCGATATCTAGCTTCAACAGTTTGAAACACTTACAGTTGATATTGCCGAGTTAATACGAGCACACATCACCAACAGATCGGATTTCTTCACATATTCTGCATCAACCGGTAGAACGGACCCCTCATTCACAGCACGGGCTACCATCGGGTTATCAAGTGCACTATCATTATTCATCACAGTGATTTGCTCCTGCCTGTCAACATAAATAAATAGAGACGGATTGAACACGTCACAAACACCCTTACCCTTAGAGGAATTACTACCCTGATTACCAGCTCGGCTACCCTCAGACAAGGATGATTTCTTCAAAGGTGGAGAAGATTTGAAGGTCGGCTCGGGACTTAACTTCATCACAGCTAGAGATCGTTTCTTCCCAGTCAACCCGACCTTGGGTAGGTCGGATGGTGGTAGAAAAGGACCCGAGCTGCCAACCTTTTTCTTCTCAACAGCAGAATTAACTGATCGAGAGTGTGCCATCAATATCTCTCTCAAGTTCTGCCTCCTTGCGACCTCTTCAGCAACCTTTGCCGCCCCACCCTTAGGAGTGATATAGTCTTTCAATTCAGGAAATTGCTTTATTTTTCGAGAGTCCGGCTTCGCTCCGAACAGATTTAAGGGGTTGGTCAGGTCAGTATTAGCTTTGAAATTTTTCTCTTCAATTGCTACAAAACAAATATACGACCAGATCAGAATCTAGACAAGTATCTACTATAACAAGATCGAAAGAAAAAGCACTCACTTTCATCTGCAGAGTTAGTAGTAACATAATCAAGAACGAGACCATTTGTTACTAGTCCAGTAACCAAACAAGGCTCCTCCCACCAGTGCTCACTAGAAGGGCCATAAATCAAAGGACATCGACCTATCTTTATTTGCATGTTATAACCGAACAGTTCAGGTTTTGACGATTTCTTAAAGATAAAATGGCCTAGAATATCCGCCACATTGATTTGGTACTGATTGTTACTATATAAAGGGTTGATTACTCTCATATTCCTCCAGAAATTACCATTCATCTGACATAGAGCTCGACGAATGGTATTAAGCAGTTCGACAACCAGGTCGGACAAAGGAAGACGTAATCCAGCTCGGAATTGCATCAAGGTGAACATTACTGATTATGGGTTATTAGGAGTGTACAGAGGTGATAAAAGATCAACTTGTGGAAACCTAATCTCTAGGTCAGGAATGGTGGTGAGGCCGTAACTGGAACGGACTTCAGGGTAATTGTTGACATATCTACTGTTTACCACTCGAACTAAGCTATCACCATGCTCAACTAACTCTTCATCCTCACTGTCAAACCCACTCAAGTTAGGCTCTTCATTTCTAACAATGGTTACCTCTCGATGCTCACTTTCTGTCGACGAGTCATGTGAACTTAACTCTACAGTATTCTGGTTTTGAGAGTCAGATGGAGATCGAGAAGACATATTTCTAGAAGAGAAAAAAGAAATTCAGGAATCTAACAAGGAAATGAATAAGAAACTGACCTCTAATGATTTGCCAAAGACAGATCGACCAACAAATTAGCAGCAGTTCGGCGTAGCAAAAATGAGCTAGGGTTATCCACGAAAGTGACACCCCTAGTTATAAGATTTTCTCAGCAAATCCCACTCGTTGATCTTACTCACACCAACGGCTGAGATTCCACATTACTAATAACGGAAGACAGTTAATATCCACTACCCTGTCTGTTCGTTACCTACCGTTAGATCTGGACACGCGTCCGATGGAGATGATACAGATTAAACGTGTTTCAGTTGCTTTGCCTGACGGTTCAACTGCTCGAGGCGAAACTCTTCCACTTCCCACTACATGCCATTATTACTAACAACACGTGTACCAACACGACCTGGAAGCCTTACATGTTCAAGACTTATCTTCTTTTCAGCTCGATCTTCACTCGAACTAAAAAGAGGGGGCTTATGTAGTGGTACTACATTCGTCAACCAATCAAAAGACGACACGTGGCATCATAACCGACCTGGATAAGTACTACCGACCCGACCTGATATGACATCATCGACCTACTTCATTCGATCTATCAGCTCGGTCAGTACTGAAATAGAAACGTATCACAATAAGATACTGAAGATATCCGATCGGCACGCGGACTATTTGTTACCTTCTATAACTCAATCACTTAATGATTTGATTGCCAAATCAAATCATGTCGGTTATCTTGCGTATCAAGGAAGATCTCTCAAATCACCGCCTCATCATCTTCTATAAAACCTAAGAACTACGGTGGCTTGATCTCTAAGTTCAACATCCCCGAACTGGAGTACGTAGGCAACTTCGACCACAACTGAAGTGCAGCCCTTTCCATCATCAAATCCCCCTTTTGGTCCTTATTATCCATCTGACCTAAAGTAGTGTGTTAGTCAAAAATTAGGTTAATACTGTTGCTATGGCAACATCTGGCAAACACGAGAAAGAGTGCCTTCAATATCAGCAACATTAAGTTTCCACAAAGAATCAATCTTAAGCTTTATGTGAGATTGCATGTAAGCTTCAAGCTCTTCATCTGTGTAGTTTCCACTAGCACTTAGTTGTCGTTTCATGTCCTTCTGTAGCTGTTTCAAAGCAATCACACCTGCCGCAACCAGCAATAAAATAATTTAGGAAACCATACAGCACTGAATCACTAGATGCTCAAAAATTGTACTCATGCCTAAAGCCATGACTATAACAAACATTTATAGTATGCAGGAAAAATGGAAAATATGCATTGCCTCGTGTCCACAGTGAAATGCACCAAGGAAGTACTGGCGAAATGCAAGCAGTAAAACATCAGTATATGACATATAGATTGCAAACCAAGTCTGTTCACCTGTTACAGCTGTTACTTGAGATTTGATGAAGTGCCCTTTGTTTCTGAACCATTCAGCAATGAATGGAAGTCCCAAGTATTTAGCCTTTTTTCCAAGCTCTTTAGCAGACTGTCTTGCGTATACATAGCCAATGGTACTGATCATATCAACTCCATAAGCTGAAGAAATAAAAACAACAATAAATATATGTAAGTACCCCATTTTATTTCCCCTAGCTGGCACCCATCTAACCCTCGAATCAGGATTATATGGTAAGGAGTTGACTACTAGATATTGATCCGTGAGGATGTTTCTAGAAGGTCACGGGCGAAACACCAGATGAACAGTTGTCAAAGATCCAGCTATAGTATATTATCTATTTCTAAATGGATATTGTATAAGATAACGGAATAGAGATAATATTCGACATACTGGAGTATTGGAATAACAAAATAGTCTAGAAACTATTCTGTATTAAAGGAAAGGTGCAGGAGTAGCCACATAACTTAATAGAGAGTGGTTGATCTGTAAAGGTGATCTAACGGTTCTCATTAAGCGGTGTCGGATTGCTATATAAAGAGATGAGCAACCCTAATTTAGGTAGGATTTTCCATTCTAGCAAAACTCTATTTATCTATCTTCTTCTTCACTTACTAACTTGGTCGGCAGAGAGTGTTGTCCGGTGGTTCTTCGCAGATTGAAAAAAGAGCTGAGGGTTAAAGGAAGGAAGACGAATATAGTCTTACAACTGCAGATCCATCACAAGACCGTAATTAATTAAAAAAAA
>JABWDY010018976.1:34263-44281 GCA_013358455.1 Thalictrum thalictroides | reverse complement strand
TTTTTTTTGATAAATTTCAGCTTTATTAATGAAGAAAGAAAACTATTACAAGACAACCTCAGTGAGAGAGATACTCACCGAGAAAAACCCATCCCCATCCGGTCATCCCTTTACATCATATCCCAAAATTACTTTACAGCAAAATTTTCATCCAATTCCAACAACATCTCACGAAATCTGACCCCCCGGTCTCTCTTCACAGTTTGACACCCAATGCCATAAAAGACCCATCACCTCCAATTTAGAATGTGATGTTTCCTTCAACACGTTTTTGAACATTTCGTGCTTTCCATGTGACCCATATAGAACTGCGTAGGGCGCCAGTCTCCAAAGAATACTGCCTAGAGCATTAATTTGAGTATTTGTACTCATGTGTATAATTAAATGGGGTTGTAAAAGAAGAATATGGAGTTTGTACTCTCCGTCTCTAAAATTACTTGAAATCCTTATATATGGAGTTCAATTACTTGAAATCCTAATTTATTTTTTTTTTAACTTGGGCTTAAAGCATTTCATATAGACTCTAATTACTTAATTTGGCTATTGATTTTCTCACTCAAGGAGCATCTGGTGGTATTGGTGTTGAGACCACACGTGTTCTTGCCTTGCGCGGTGTCCATGTAATTATGGGAGTCAGGAATACGGTTGCAGGTGTGAATGTCAAGGAAGCAATATTCAAGGAAAATCCTGCTGCCAAAGTTGATGTAATGGAGTTAGATCTCAGCTCAATAGCATCAGTAAAGAAATTTGCTTCCGAGTACAAATCCGCGGGTCTTGCTCTGAACATTCTAATGTGAGAAAATACAAGAATAAGAATTAGCTAGTATATTGATCAGTTACCCTTTGCATGTTCACAGTTTCGCTTTATGAGTTTCAATTTTCAATATTTCTTACAAACAATTTTCTATGTTGCAAGTAATAATGCAGGAGTATTGGATTCTCCGTCCAAGCTTTCCCAAGATAACATAGAACTGATGTTTGCAACAAACCACCTAGGTATGGTATGCATGTCACATAAGGAGCACCTAAGTATATGATCGATCTCTTACTACATGATTAAAAGATCAAAATTCATATATATCAACCTCATTCCTTATTGTCTTTGCAGGTCATTTCCTTTTAACAAATCTTTTGTTGGATACCATGAAAGAGACCGCAGAACAGCATAATGTTGAAGGGCGGATTATTAATGTATCATCGCTGGGTCACCATTATTCATACCCCGAAGGGATTCGGTTTGATAAGATCAATGAGAGATCTGGGTAACTCTGTTATAATACTTGCCTGTACTACTTGTGCCGAAGAATTTAATCTGTTGTGAATTTTCAGTGTGGGTTTTGTGGGACAAATAAAAAACCTACACGTATGGGAGCGGTGAACCCAAGAAACCTAATTAAGTGTTTTTAATAATTTAAAATGCACGTGGCAATTGTTTATTGGTCTCATAAAACCCACAGGGAGAAATCACAACAGATTAAATTTTTTGACTTGGCACATGCTTACTTGTAGTTAACGCATTACAAGTTTGTCAAAGTTAGATCTTCTTTAATTTCTGTCTACACTCAATACCTACAGGTCCTGCGGTTCATTTGATTATAATCAGTCGAAGCTTGCTAATGTGTTGCATGCCAATGAGCTTGCGAGGCGCCTAAAGGTATTCAGGAAGATTAAATTAACAGTAGTCGATGTATGTGGCCGGAATCCTGTATCATTGCCGTTATATATTTTATGTATAGTAATTACACTACCATCGTACAGGAAGATGGGGTGCCGATAACTGCTAACTCACTACATCCAGGAGTTGTTACGACAGATCTTTTGCGACATCATAGTGTTTTAAATGGTGAATCACCAACCTATTTTTGGTTGACTCAATGTTTATACTAGTAAATTGCAGGAACAAGACATTTGAACAATGACCTTCACTAAGTAGGGATCAATCTTCAGATTCATTCAACAGGAAGCATTTCCTTGAGCCTTACACAACTGTATCAATGAACTTAGGCAACTCAATTTCTCCTTTTGCATAAGTTTATTGATCTTATTAAAGTTAAACTAGCTAGCTAGAGGTGACATATATGTTGACACTGTGTTTCTTTCCATTGTTCGCATTCAGGAATTTTCCTTGGATTGGGAAAATTTTTGGCGCAAAATGTTCAGCAGGTGGATTATATATTCATTGAGCATTATTTATTTTCGCAAAACACAATTCTACTTTTCTCAATTGATTCAGTTGTTTCATCTCATGGACATGGTTGCAGGGTGCTGCTACAACATGCTATGTGGCCTTGCATCCACAGGTCAAGGACATAAGTGGTGAATACTTTCAGAACTGTAACATAGGAAAGGCAAGCACACAAGCTAAAGATGCAGAGCTAGCTAAAAGACTCTGGGATTTTAGTTTGACCTTGATCAACTGATATTCACTATCATCATATTGGATTCTGACAGACAAGTGGTTTATGTATTGATCATATGCATGGCCTTGTGTTTAATTCATTGCAAATAAAAAGGGTCTACATATACATTTCTGTTTTATTGAAGATTTATATGCATTGCGGTTGATGTCTTGATATTATTTTTTCGTTGAATTATTTTTCAACATGCTTGCTCTAATTCTTTTCTAGAGAAGTCCTTACATTCTGTAATTACAAATAGCCCTTACAGTGTGTGACCAAAGACTACAACTTTGACGTAGTAAAGTTTGGTAATAAGAAAAACCAAAGGAAAAATGCCATTCAAAATTTGCTTACAAGCTCAATTCATCATCCATGATTCCATGTCATCTCTACAAAGAACAACCATTTCTGTTCCATATTTCACCCTTCTTCTTCAAGAAACTGCAGTGAAGGATCGATCCCTACCATCGGATTGGATTTTACTTCTTAGATTACATGGACTCCACCTTCCCATCATTGTCTCCTAATATCAGGTACTTGTCTTTCCTAGTAAATCCAATACATAGAGTCCCTGCAATTACTTTTTGCTTATGATTGGCTACATCAGTAGAAGGCTTGCCCCCAGCCTTGACAGTCATCTCCTCTCTGGCAGAAGGTTATTGAGAAAAGTTACCTCATAAGTCGGCCAAGGATTCATGAAATAAATGTATGCATCCCAAAATTTTACTACCCTAACTGTGGTGCAATGTGCCATGGAACATATTTTGCTTAGTATTGATTGCAACATGCACGATGTGATCACTCAGTTCAGCAAACAATGCACTGAACTTAACAAGAATGGTTCGTAGCTTTTTTTTTTTTTTTCGGATTGGCAAGTGGTGTTAAGGACCCCATCATCTTTTAAATTACGTGGTGAAACTTATATCAAGCAATCAGCCGTTGATGTGTTTCGAACCCATAACCTCTCCATTTTGAGAGATGGGTGCTACCGGCCGCTGAGCCACATGCTCATTCGCAGCATTTAGTTCCTTCAGGACATACTGCTAAATCACCCTTCTAGAGAAGATCTGAATTGCGAGATGCATCAGCTGCATGATCTGAATTGCGAGCTGCATGATCTGAATTGCGAGATGCATTGTCTCAGCACCAATTAGTGGATGCTCCTTTAATGAAATCAAACCAATAACATAAAACGATGCAAGAACTTAGAGCTGCCACCTCCACGTAGGCGCCAAATCAGTGAAAATCCTGTCAAAAATCCATCCTGTGGTCTATCGAAAGGTGGGAGTTTTCCAATCGCAAAGTGGTGTTGATGTATTGGACGACATTCAAAATGCCGTATGGGAAAAAAATGATGCACGACAACCGTATGGAAAAAAAATAATGCACGGCAGCCGATGGATCAAACCTTGTTGTCCAAGAAACAATTGCATTTGGTATGTGTGACACGGCACTTGGAATGCCGTATGGAAAACAAATAATGCAAGGTAGCCATTTGTCTTGGCACGACACTTGAAATGCCGTTTGTCTTTTGGAAGGTGGACTCCAAGGTGAGCTTCCCCACCTTAGTGCCCACATTGGTGGCATAGAAGTGACCTCCCCCACCTCCTCATTCGAAAACAAAAATTGGTCTTAAGAGGTGGATTTCCTGCTCCACCTCCAATTGGGAATGCTCTTAGAAGTAGAACTCGTATGAAATGCTTTTAAACTTAGACAAGGGGAGGTGGGAATCGAAATGCATTTCACAACATTAGCCACCAAGTTTAGGCTTGATTCAAACAGTCCCACCAAGTTTATTGGCCTGGCTATAGACCTATAGTTTGTGGCCACTGGGCCTTAAGTCAAAAAGTCACAATTTCCAAGCTATTTGAATACTAGTAAGATCCATGGGCTTCACCTCAGGTTTGGGCATTTGGCGGTATAGAAATTCTAAAAGTCAACCTTTTGAACTTTGAAGATATTAAAGTACCGATGGAATCTAGTCTCAGGTCTAAACCTTAATAAAAAGTCAACATGAATTTGATTTAAACGCTGATTCTCCAGTTTATTGTTGTGTTCTCTGTTGTTTCAAAATGTGGTTATTTAGCAAAAAAGGTCCATCTGGTTTCTCATCTTCATCAACAGCAGAGGAAGTTACACAAGGAATTGATGGAACTGGACTCACTGCTATTGTTACAGGTAAAAACTTGTGCCTACTCTGTATCCGGCTACTTCTCTGACATATTTTTTTGTTCATTTTGCTGATATGGATAACTTGACTACTATATGAATTATTACAAAAAAAATTTGGTAAAGACTAAGGTATATTATCATGTCATGTGATTTGGTTATAAACTTGTAATACTGTCAAAAGAAGAATATGGAGTTTCTACTCTACCTTATATAAGTGGTTCTCTTTGTTCTAAACGTGAAGACTCTGCATCCACTATCCACCGTAAGAAGAATGAATTTTAGTTACTATCTTGGTCTATTGATTCCATATCACAAAAGGTCAACGGTATGTGAGTAATTTGGAAACATTTGACCATAAATTTGGAGTCCAAATTCCTCAAAGGAATTTGAAATCTTTGGATTAGATGAAGTTATACTTATTTCCTTTTATTGCAAAGGTAGAAGCAATTCGACTAAACTAAGCTATGATATTTTTGCATAATTCTATGGAACTGTGCTGAGATTTATCTGACGTGTGAGGTACGGCACACTCCAAAATCACAGGCTCTACTTACATAATTTGGTTATTGATTTTCTCACTGAAGGAGCATCTGGTGGTATTGGTGCTGAGACCACACGTGTTCTTGCCTTGCGCGGCGTCCATGTAATTATGGGAGTCAGGAATACGGTTGCAGGTGTGAATGTCAAAGAAGCAATATTCAAGGAAAATCCTGCTGCCAAAGTTGATGTAATGGAGTTAGATCTCAGCTCAATAGCAGCAGTAAAGAAATTTGCCTCTGAGTACAAATCCGCGGGTCTTGCTCTGAACATTCTCATGTGAGAAAAATATAAGAATAAGAACTAGTATATTGCTCAGTTTCAAATTTCAACAATTCTTACAAACAGTTTTCTATGCTTGAAGAAATAATGCAGGAGTCATGGATTCTCCGTCCAAGCTTTCCCAAGATAACATAGAACTGATGTTTGCAACAAACCACCTAGGTATGGTATGCATGTCACATAAGGAGGACCTAAGTATATGATCGATCTCTTATTACATGATTAAAAGATCAAAATTCATATTTATCAACCTCATTCCTTATTTGTAATGGACTTCAATTATATTCAACACTACTCTCAAAGGATGATAACGAGCTTATTGTTTTTGGCAGGTCATTTCCTTTTGACAAATCTTTTGTTGGATACCATGAAAGAGACTGCAGAACATAATAATGTTGAAGGGAGGATTATTAATGTATCATCTCTGGGTCACCGTTATTCATACTCTGAAGGGATTCGGTTTGATAAGATCAATGAGAGATCTGGGTAACTCTGTTATAATTTTTCCCCATACTACTTGGTGCACGTTTACTTGCAGTTAACGCATTACAAGCTTGTCAGAAGTTAGATCTCCCTTAAAATCTGTCTACACTCAATACCTACAGGTCTTGCGGTCCATCTGATTATAATCAGTCAAAGCTTGCTAATGTATTGCATGCCAATGAGCTTGCAAGGCGCCTAAAGGTATTCAGGAAGATTAAATTAACCGTAGTTGGTGTATTTGGAATCCCGTATAATTGCCGTTATATGTTTTATTTATAGTAATTACGCTACCATTATACAGGAAGCTGGGGTGCCGATAACTGCTAACTCACTACATCCAGGAGTTATCACGACAGATCTTTTGCGACATCATAATTTTATAAATGGTGAATCACCAACCTATTTTTGGTTGACTCAATGCTTATACTAGTAAATTGAAGGAACAAGACATTTGAACAATGACCTTCACTAAGTAGGGATCTATCTTCAGATTCATTCAACAGGAAGCATTTCCTTGAGCCTTTGCACAACTGTATCAATGATCTTATTAAAGTTAAACTAGAGGTGACACGTTGACACTGTTTCTTTCAATTGTTCGCATGCAGGTGTTTTCCTTGCACTGGGCAAATTTTTGGTGCAAAATGTTCAGCAGGTATATTATATATTCATTTAGAATTATTTATCTTCGCAAAATGAAATTCTACTTTTCTCTTTTTTTGCTAAATATGTTGTATTTCATTAACAAAAGTGTACAAAGATTACAAAAATGAGCATTGCTCCACTGATTCAACAGAATCTGAAATTCTACTTTTCTCAGTTGATTCTGTTGTCTCATCTCACTGGACATGGTTGCAGGGCGCTGCAACAACATGCTATGTGGCCTTGCATCCACAGGTCAAGGACATAAGGGGTGAATACTTTCAGGACTGTAACATAGGAAATGCAAGCACACAAGCTAAAGATACAGAACTAGCTAAAAGACTCTGGGATTTTAGTTTGACCTTGATCAATTGATATTCACTATCATTATATTAGATTCTGACAGACAAGTGGTTTATGCATTGATCATATGCTTGACCTTCTGTTTTATTGCAAATAAAAGGGTGTACGTAAAACTCTGTTTTATTGAAGATTTATATGTATTGCGGTTGATGTCTTGATCTTATTTTTTTGTTTCTTTTTCAACATGCCTGCTCTAATTCTTTTCTGGAGAAGGCCTGCCAGGTTGTTTTTCTTCCTGTCTTGTTACTTATGACCTCCCATCCCTATATAGAAGTATAGAACTAAGTTTCATAACAATCAAGTGTGTCAGGAAATAAAGTACAGTATAAAGATTAGCAAAGTAACAGTAATATTTCATAACAATACTACATTCTGCAAGTACAAAAATGCACTGACAATGGAGTAACAGAGTTCTTCTTACTATACTACAACTTTGACAAAGTAAAGTTTGATAATAAGAGAAGATAAAAGTAAAAGGGAATTTAAAATTTGCTTACAAGCTCAATTCATCAACCATGTCATCTCCACAAAGATCATCATCCATGTCATCTCCACAAAGAACAACCACTTCTGTTCAATATTTCACCCCTCTTCTTCAAGAAACTGCAGTGAATGATCGATCCCTACCATCGGATTGGATTTCACTTTTTAGAGTTCATGGACTCAACTTTCCCATCATTGCCTCCCAATATCAGGTACTTGTCTTTCCTAGTAAATCCAGTACATTCAAATCCAAGAGTCCCTGCAATTACTTTTTGCACATGATTGGCTACATCAATAGAAGACTTGCCGCCAGCCTTGACAGTCATCTCCTTGGGCAAAAGGTCCAGAAAAGTTACCTCATAAGTAGGCCTAGGATTCATGAAGTAAAAGTATGCATCCCAAAACTTTACTCCCCTAACTGTGGTGCCATGGAACATATTTTGCTTAGTATTGATTGCAACAGGCACGATGCGATCACTCAGTTCAGCAAACAATGCACTGAACCTTAACAAGAATGGTTCACGGCATGTAGTTCCTTCAGGACATACTACTAGATCACCCTTTTGAAGAAGATCAGAAATGCGAGCTGCATCAGCTGCACGATCTCTAGTCAAAGAAACAGCCGGGATAGGGGAGAGGAATTGGGATAAGCGGCTAACACTGTATGTTACACATGAGACTTTGCGACCAAGGGCAATGGCTATGACAATTGGATCAAGAGCAGTGCGATGATTGCAGACATAGAGTGAGCCCGGAGATCCATGGGAAGGTTTAGGGGGTGGGTTTCCACGGATTACAAGTTTGATGCCAAGGAGGCCATAAGTGTGTCGAACAATGCGTTCAGGTAAGGGAAGGTTGAAGTAGACACGAATTAGGCAAAGGATGAATGCAAATGGCAACCAGAGGAATGTGATTAAGGCGTTCAGTGGTGTAGGTCGTTGCACAAAGCGACCATCATGGAAGACAATCCGGCTCTTGAGTTGATCCATTGGAACCGGTTTGGCTGATCGGTCAGCATGTACCATATATCCCTCCTGTCAGTTTTTTCAGTTGTAATAACAACATCAAGTCATGAACAATTAATTGAACATGCTCTCAAATAATATCATTAAAGAAAACAAACATTCCTGAGTTGTATGAGCCCATTAGAAAAATCCATATACCTATACAGAAAGGTTATAGGTCCTTGATAAAGAATTGGAACTGGTTGGTTTGACAACATTTCCAGGTTCTACTTAAAATTAAGAATTGGAACTGAAGAAGCAGACCAGAAACACTGCATTGACAGTCCTACTTACAAGTTACAACTCAGAAAAAAATAAAAGAAAAAACAACTTGTTCATTTGTGCAGTTGTGGGGTTAGATGACTAGATGGTATTAAATCCGTCATAAAAATGTCCCCACTTACACAGCTCAGACACACCTAAAAAAAGCACAGATTTCTCACTTTTATAGTACAGTAATTGCAAACTGACTAAAGGGTTCACTCTTCAATATTTAGAAAGAGTAATAAAGTCCCCTCCTTGCATTTGTAGTACTGCTGGTATTCATTCACTGAAATAATGTGGTGATACCCATCTAACAATCCAAGTCTGTAGTTTCACAAAATCACAACTCACAAACATATAATGCTTGTCACTATGATTTTGATATTATGTACATATTAACTGTTCAAATATACTAAAATTTTATTAAAAATTATGATTCAGTTCTTAACGACATCAAGATCATCAATCAAAATTTAGAACAATTGGGATGTAATCAAAATCAACAAGATTTTAAAGAAAATAATCTTGAATTTGATTTTCTTTTTAAAAAATTTCAATTTCTTATTAATTCCATATTTAAGCTTGCAAAGTTGCAAGACTAATGTCAATATAACAGAAACTTTCAAAACTTACTCTAATCAAACGAAATAGTCAAACAGACCCTATACTATATCAATAAGAAATCAAGAAAACAGTAACTAACTCACCTTGCAAACAGACATAAAATCATGATCGGTTTCACGATCTCCAATACCAAAATCGGGCGATTCATCACCAAACTCACTCAAAATCGCTGATTTCTTCAATTTCGCAACTAAAACACCTGGTTTCTTAACAAAACCAGTTGCTCTCCCTGTTTTTGGATCAACTTCAATCTCTGTTCCTAACACTTTATCACCACCAAGAAAATCTTTCACAAATGGTTCAACCATAACCGTTGGATTTGCAGTAATCACAACTTTTCTTTTACACTTATTGAACAATTCCCAACTCTCTTTTCTCACATCAGAAGCATAGAACCTTGGTAACACAGCTCTTGATACAAGTTCAATGTCGCGGATTTTTAAACCGGCATACGATATGTAAATGAGAATTTGAATTCCGAGAGATTCTGATATGAATAAGTAAGAAATTATTATAAGAGGTGTTGAGAGAAGAAGAATTAAGCCACGAAGTAAACTACCGGCTTCAACTGCTACGAGCATGAAGTAAGGGAATGAACTTCGTGAGATGAGTAATGTGCCGTCGAGATCGGCGGCGATTGATTCAGTTCCACCGTTTGGTTTATTGCAATGACGTATTGACGGGAAGTTACGTTGCCGAAGAGACATGTTTTCAGCCGAAACGTTTTATCTTCTTGGTTGCGGAAAGAATTTTGTTTTTTAGAGAGAG
>JABWDY010018938.1:6297-17459 GCA_013358455.1 Thalictrum thalictroides | reverse complement strand
TTTTAACAACTTTTATTTTGTTGTTCCAGAATCTTCATTAGAAGTTTTTAGATTGCTCAACTTTGTCTAGATTTTGAACCGGAGGGATATGTGCATTATTCATATGATTCCCATAATTCTGAAAATTATTGTGTTGCCTCATGAATCCATTAGGGTTTCTATTCATATTATTTCCTTGAAAGTTTCGTGGGTTTTGGTTAAAAGGTTTAACATTATTATTGTTTCCCCAACTAAATCCTTGATGATTAGCCCCCCAGTTGGGTTATAAGTGTTACTTTGAGGTGGAGCATTAGTTCCATTATCCCAAATATCGTTTACTTGTTCTTGTACGTAAGGAGGGAAAAGACAATTATCTTCATTATGATCGGTTCCATTACAAACTTGACATATTTCATTAACATTCATTACGGGATTTTACGGGATTTGGTTGTTTTTTTTTTATAAAGATAGAGCTTCTACCTTTTTAGCTAAGTTTTGGATTAAAGTTTTCACTTCACCATCACTTTTTAATTTAGCCGAGGGTTTGACTTCATTGACTCCAAGAATATGATTGGGACTATTGCCCCAATGTTGAGAATTATCCGTAAGCTTAACGAAGAAATCATTGGCTTGGGTAGCAGTTTTACTAAGGAAAGTACCACCGTTCATAGATTCAATCATTGCACGAGTGGTAGGATTAAGCCCATTGTAAAAACATTGAACGAGAGTTTCTAAAGGAATTTGATGATGTGGACATTGAATTTGTAACTCTCCGAATCTTTCTCCATCTTCATAGAATTCTATTTTGAAGTACTATGGTTCTAGACATGGGATATAATTTTGCTTGGAATTTGGAGTTCATTTGATCCCATGTTTGAATAAAGTTTCCGACTAAAGAATGTAACCATTGAGATGCTTTGTCATGTAGAGAGAACGGGAATAACCTTAAACGGATACCATCTACCCCTAACTTATTCTCATTGAGAATTGAGCATATACGGACGAATTGTTGTAGATAGTATAAGGATATTCGCGCTCATGACCAGTAAACTTAGGCAACATATTAATGATGCCATAGTGAAGTTTGAAATCATCTCCATCTTCAAGTGCGGGCAAAACTATGCAATTCGGCGGTCCAGTCGACAAAGGAGCAAAAAGATCACAAAGTGGCTTTTCAGGGGTAGCCATTTCCGGAACGTATCAAGTCACTACTTTCTAACTCGAAGGAACTATTTGCTAATCTTAAAGGACTATTATCTAAATTAAAATCTAAAGGACTATTATCTAAAGTTATTGTACTAACTTGCAAATTATTTTTAACTAATGGAGTATATGTATTACCGGAACGTAAAAGCATAAACTACACTAATCAAACTAATTAATTGAACTAAACTAACTAAATTAACTAAGGACACAAAACATGCAATTTCACACTTCAAATACTGAAAATTAAATCTCTTACGTGAGATTCGAGGTGTTAAGAGTACACGCACCTTTTTCCCTCGAACGCGCGCAAACGAGCAAATAATATTCACTATATACTATCTACAGAATTAAAATAGTTTATAAGTGTATGAAACACGTACCTTGGTAAAAAAAGATAAAAATATGAATTTTTTAAACTTTTTGGAAAATTGGAAAATTCTGAAATTTTTCTGAACAGGTCGCGCGGGGTGAGTTGGCTTCTTCAGGCAGGTCGCTTGGGGCGAGTCCGGCAGAAAAGTCTCCAATTTTCAGCTTTTTCAGATTTTTTATTTTTTTGATTTTTTGATTATTCAAAAAGCGGGAGGTGATTTGTGTGCTTGAATGTCTTGATTCTCGTCTGTAGGCACCTTGGTTCTTCTTAGAGCGCCAACGACGCCAATTTTGATCTCGTCAATTTTGATGAACGATAAAAGTTGTATTCGTGACACGTAGCTAAACGGGCTAAGCTTTTGAGACTCAACTCACTTGATTACACACTCACTCACTCACATTCGTCTTACCTTTCGGTGATGTTAGAATAAATTTATAAAGTTCTTTTGTGCTACTAATTAAACTACGAATAGTATAATTATAAGAAAAAAGTATCGAATCCATTCACCCAGGAATTGGGCACCTAAGCACAAATTAGAAACAAAACTATGGATGATGTCGTTTACGGAGGAACTTATGAAAGATTGTTGTTTTGAAAGAGTTTTTATTTGTAGAGAGAATTTTGAATAAAACTAAATTAAATTAGACTAAAGCAAATAAAGTCAAAGTTGGGTTTGTGAATATAGAATGAAGGTGGGGTTTTACTTCACCGTCATAGGTAAATATCAAATTTTCTAGTGTATTTGTTTCTTATGCTCCAACTCTCTCTATCTCTATGCCACAGTTGGTAGTGAGTTCCCTCTCATCTCGATGCCGAAACTCACCCAGTTTAAGAACTACTAGAGTCTTTGTAGAAAATTCTTCTAACAATTCCTAAGGGCCTCAAGATGGAAAATAATAACCCTCAACCTCTCATCTCGATAACGTCCATATCAAGTTGGCCAATTTTCACATTGGAATACCATTTGAATATCTTACAAGTTAGATTAATTACAAAATAAGTTTTAAAATTTTGGGGTTAAATTACCCAATGTGAGAGTAATGTGTGTGAAAGCTTATGCCATATTTTGTTTTTTTGGTAAAGTATGTCATATTAGAATTTTGGCAATGTACAACCACAAACTTATATAATGAGCCAACTACTGTACAATAATTGAGCATAATCCATCCAAACTTGTCTCAGCTACCCACTTTGTCCAACTCAATCTTCCTTCCTACAAGATCTTCATCTCTTCTGTATAATGGTATTGAAGTTATGTTGGATGGATCTTAAGGTACCCTTAATGAGCCTATTGATCATACTGTTGGATTGTTCATCAACAGCAACACTGAAGTTGAATCACCCATTACGTGAGGTTATTGATAGAGTGAATGAGAAAAGTGGACCTTATATCGGACTTGTAATGGCATACTCTGCTGAAGAACATGAACTCCAATCTTCAGGAATTTTCATCCCAAACTCCATCAGTCCATGGGTTGACTTGTCTGGTATTCCATCTTCTCTCTCTTTTGCTTACTAGTTACCATTTCATTACTGTAAAAGGTGACTTTGATGTGCTTATGGAAGGAGACTACCTTAGCTTTCCAATTCTACTGTTAATGAAATATACTTCTGATCATATAGGCAGAAGATTCAACATTGGGAGCATTAGGGAAGTTAATGTGATTTATGTTATGTCCGGACAACGTAGGGTAGGGTATTTCATCACAACTTATTTTATCTTCTGATGGAAATGAGAACTATCCCTCCAAATACTTGAATAGTTGTTTCATACATTGTATTTTGGTTGGTCTTCTTTGTTAGTTGAATGCAGGCATTACAGTACAAATCCTACTCGACGTCTTTGATATTCGAGGAATAGTCCATTATGGGACTGCAGGGAGTGCTAATGACTCGTTATCGTTTGGGGATGTTAGCATTCCGAAATATGTTGCTTTTACAGGTTCTTGGAACTGGAAGGTAAAGAGAAAGAATTACAATTGTTTTTCGTAATGTGATTCCAGATTCTTTTGCAATTTAACATGTATGCTACTTTTTTTCAAATGAAAAGTGAACTGTTCTTGTATACAGAAATTCAATTCAGAGAAGAGTCAGCTGGAGGAACTAAATTTTGGAGAATATGATCTACCACAAAAGGGTCAGAATTTGTTAAGAGGTTTAGAGTTCAAAACAGAGGAATTTTACTCTGTGGGAGAACCAATGAAACAGGTCTTTTGGCTTGAGATAGACCCATTGTGGTTCAGTGTTGCTGCTCAGCTTCGGGTGAGTTCAGATCCAAGAAACTTGCAGACACTCCTTTCAATTTAATGTTCTGTCTTTCGCCTAATTTCTACAACACTAAGAAGGCAGTGATAATTTCACAGGATTTCAAACTACAGCAATGTGTGAATGTGACATATTGCTTGCCTGAAACGCCCAAGGTAGTATATGGCTTGAAAGGTTCAACTGCAGATATATTTGTCGACAATGCAGCATACAGGAAGTTTCTTTACAAGAAATTTCACGTCTCCACTGTGGATGAAGAAAGTGCTGCAGTAGTAATGGTTAGTCATACAAATATTACAAAAAAAAGCTAAAATTAAACTCTTAGCCAAATAGCACTCATGTGGTGGCAGTGATGCTTGTTTTGTTGCTTAATGCAGACAGCAATGTCCAGTAATGTGCCTTGCATTGTTATAAGAGGAGTATCAGATTTGGCAGGTGGTGAAGAGGGCAAGTCATCGACAAGTCTGAGTTCATTAGCAGCTAAAAATGCTCTCAATGTTGCAGTCGAATATATCAAATTGGTGGGACCTCATTTCTAACTCGTCTCCAGTGAAAACACTCCTCTCAGAGGCCTTGTTCGAGCCCTCCAAAATACCTACAGTATTGGGATATGGTCAAGTGTATGTTGGTCTTTATACTCTCTCTGTCCACCTGACCCTATACTAATTGTATAGGCTGATCAGGATTGTGGTTGTATATTTTCCAGTTTAGATTTATAAAATTTCTGACTTCAAAAGAAAAAATCACCATACGTTGTTCTTGACTTGTGGAAAAGTTTTGAGGTTCTCCTCGACCTCTCTGAGATCTGGCTCGATAAAGTATAAATATACTAAACGGTGGCCAACTTAAAGGAAGAAATCTTCTTTGTACAAAGGACTGTCACAAAAATCTGATTTCCAATACTACCAATAGCTTTTCGTTCTTCATTTTGTATTCTCCTGAGAAAAACATGCAGTCCAAAATTTAGTTAAACACACGTCTTCATTAAGACTAAAGGATTGACTTCACTGAATATTTTTGATGACTAGGAGCAATGGGGACACTTCCCTGAATCATTTACAGAGGCATCACTTGGGTGTTGTAACAATTCAGTCAAGCAACTACTACTTCCATCATAGTGTTTAAATGGCAACAGTGAGACATCATTTTTTATATATATTCAGCAAGTACAACTGAAAAACTATATATACTCTTATATTGGACGTCAGAAAGTTTACTAACAAAAAATTGGACCACATTATGGAATTAAGCAGAGGGCATGTTACACAAGACTTGCATATCAATTATGACTGCCTCGAGCTAAAGAATGGTAAGAATCTGTACACTAGGCCTCTAACCTTAATCTTCTATATCGCTCTTTCTGATGAAACACCATTTCCCAAATGATGGTACAGAGACAAGTAAGAAAATGTGGCCAGCTTTGCCAAAAGTTGTTGCCATGGTACTGCTTTTCTTTGCATCCATGCAAGATTGGAGGCCATGCATAATGACTATAAAAAAGACATGCACAGAAATGTTCTGGCCTGCAAAAAATGGAAAATAGTATTAGAACAAATAAAAAAGGGTGGACATTCTATTTAATTTGTTTTCCATCAAGTTCTTCACAGATGAAATACAGGAATAAATTAAAATATTACAACAATCTCTCCACTTAGTTTCATAAACATTGAACTTACATTGTCATACACACCCAGTCAATAATAAAACACTACTGCAGATATTGTAAATATGAAGTCAATTGTGTCGTGAACTGTGCAGTTAAAATCGGTTTAACAAACTAAACGGTTTAGGGGTGATTACTGATTAATCACTTAATTGGGGTACAACCAGGGATGTGCAGTATATATCTATTAACTAACTAACTAACTAACTTAGGTACAAACTTACACATACTAATAACGTAAAGTTATAGAATTAACATAAGTAATTATCTGGCTACTATATAACATGTTTGAAACTATGTAACACCTACATAACATGTTTGAAACTATGTAACAACTTAACAATCAAACTTAAGTCCCAATTCCAGGTTTATCTTGAAAATAGAAAGACCGATAAAGTGAGAAGATCTTGTGAGTTGTGATAAATACAAAGGGTGGACAATCCATTAATATATTCATGGACATGGAGTGATGAAGACTAACCAAGAAAGTAAGAAACCCTTTTGTTTATGCATAATTACTCTCTTTCAATTCAAATACTTTATGATGTTTAATCGGTAACCGGTATCAACTAATCGGACGATAAATCTCACATTTGACTATAGCTTCAAGAATTGTTAGTCAAGTTTTAAATATCCAGGCCAGCAGCGCATGAATCCCACATTTGATGGCACAGATTATGGAACAATACCATGACAACAAGAACAAACATGAGCTACATCCAATTACTGTCCTCGGATTCTTCTGTCGAACAGCTTGGAGATCCTGTCATAGTTATTAGGTTTTAAATTGTTCTGGGATGATATCCCATGGATCCTAACACATTTTTTAGGGCAATCCCAGTATTAAAGTATTTATTTTCAAGTATGCTTCTCCATCTTGAGAGGCTAGTAAAGTTTGAGGGTATCATGATTGGCAGTGAAGTATGTTCCTTGGTTTCGCAGTCAAACTGGGAGATCAACCATCTCCTAGGGCATCAGAACAGATTGCGTAGTAATAAACTTGACCTATACTCAACGAGTACTATATTATTGGTTATATTCCGGCACCAAGGTAACCAATTATTCATTGTAGCTTGATCTCAATCCCATAAGTAAATGCTTCAGGGCTACTCATCTAGTGAGCTTCCACTGGGAAAGAAACATAAATCATTTAACCATAAAATTTTATGCCGAACAAGCTCAATAGGTAATCCTGTAACTTGATAGTCTAATATCCATGTCTCCCTTATTTTCTTTAGTACACATTTCTATTTTTCAATATTTAAAAAAAAAAATTCAAAGTGCAAACATCTAGCAAAAAATATGATACTAATACCATGAAAAACTTAATAAGATAAGGACCTGATGGATAAAGTACACTCAAAATTCAAAAAATACATACCTAGGACAAATGCACAGAGAAGTTAAACTGGGTCGGCCTACAAGTATATAACTAAGAGAGGAAGTACCTGGTAGAAAGTATAAGGAAGAGCTACGAGCCTACAACAGCTAGCTACTGCCACGGTTGTGACAAAGAGACAGATGAGATGGATGCCTTCAGTCCTTGATTCTCGAGTATAGCAGATTTGAGGACATTGTATTGCTCCGTAACAGAGTTATACAAGGCACGTGAAAACTCCACTTTCACCTGAAACAATGAACAGCAGACTCATGTTGACATAACAAGTATAGATTGTGGCCATCAGATCCTAAGAACTGAGTAATAATCAAGTTCACATATTAACAATGAACTTAGGTAGAAACCATCTTTTTGTGAAAGTATAATTATAGGCTGTTAGTGTTAACACAATAACACTTATAATTATCTTCCAAAATCAAACACACAGTACATGCAGAAAGTAGGTTGCAAGTAGTGGTCTGCAGTGAAGTCTTGTTATACAATTACCACAGTTCCAGGATTACACACATCTATAAATGTGAATTAAGTACTACTAGGATAGATAATAACTTCCCCATTCCCACTGTGTTTGTAGAATGTTGTCTTATTATGGTATTTCTAGTATTGTTTAAAATATTGTGCAATGAGCTACATAAGAGTATGGAACCAACCTCTTCAGGGTTTTCATGCATAGAGGCAATCTCATTGAAGTTTATTTCAGGAGCCACTGATAAGCCAACCCCATGAAAGGAAATCACTCTTTTCTCTCCGATCTCTTTCTCTACCTGGGAAAAAAGATAACTTTGCAGCAGCGAAGCTAGGGAAAAAAAAAAGGAATATATAAGACCAAAGCAGAAAATAACATACCTGCGGTGGTGGGGGCATGATGTCATGACACATCAATGTTAAAGGGTAGATATGCCTTGGAACACCAGAATGATCTGCAAGTCTTCTGATATTGTCCACTGAAGAATCATCAAAGGGCGCCTGACCCCCTTCTTTTATCAGTACAAAGAATACATAAAAGCAACGCAAAAGATAAAGGAACAATAACCAAATATATATATTGCAAAATCTAGCATTTCTTTCATTCCATATAACCCATTAGATAGGAATGCAAGTTTGCTTAAAAGCCTGTTGAGGGTCCCACTCACTTAGCCTTAAAGATATAAAGTTTTATTTCCCAATAATGAAACCAAATCTCTTTTGCAAATAAAGTAAAAAGGTAACTTACTGGAAACCATTCTCCCGTGGACGGATCTGGCCGGTCCCTACCACCACTAGGTGCAATCCATATTATCTGTGACCCACTCCTAAAACCATAAAAAAACACCAGAATACCAAACAATCAGCTTACACACATAAACATGAAGCAAGCATGTACAAAATTGTAGGCAATCTAAAAGCCTATCCATCCAGATGATGTTGAGCATTCATCAACATATATGATGCAAAGAGTGGATTATGCAACTTCTTGTTCAAGTAAAGACTAAACAGTTGACAATAATAAGATCAAGAAAATGTAAATAACTAGATATGTGTTCTGTAAGTTTCATAAATATCTCACGAAATAAAAAATAAAATATTGCATATCTACCTTAAAAGCATAGCCATCTCCTTCAGACTCCGAGTGTTTGCCCTCCTTTTCATTTCAGCAAGCTCGGGAATATCATTCATGTGTTTCTTTGAGTAGACGCAAATAAGGTTTCTAGTATAAAACAATTTAATGTTCACTATCAGCAACAATTAAAATCGTTGATCTGTTTGCAAAATGAACAAGCTGGTGAACACCTTCCCATGCTGAAGGGCTTGCAGAGGGGATCTGCTACAACTCTATCTCCCGCTATATAAGTCTGTGACACAGAACATAGAATATGATCAACAAAGTCATTTACAATTGAAACAAGCACATTGCACAGCACAGAAGAAGTTACTTTACCACGTTCTCAGCAATGTGTGGGCTTGTCTTTTCAAGCAACAATGCTATAACTGCTGGATCTGCTTCTGTCTGGTGGTTTGAGATCAAGATAACATTATGACCCTACATGTCACAGTATGAGAATAATTATCATATCCATGAAAAACTAGGTAATAGTAAGAAGCAGGTGATAAACAAAAACTCAAAACAGTTATTTGTGAGATGGAACTTCGTCCTTAATAAGAAAAGAATCAGATTGATCATATTTTAATCTTCTGTATGGGAAAAAAATCATTTTATTGTAGAGTATATTATCATGAAATATAATACAAAATCTTCGCAAAACAACAAGACTCGAATACTAATATACTATAGATGGTAAGAAAAATATCAGGGTGATCGAAGACCTCAGTCTTTTGAATGGATTGAATC
Organism: Thalictrum thalictroides; assembly: GCA_013358455.1. Classification (NCBI taxonomy): domain Eukaryota; kingdom Viridiplantae; phylum Streptophyta; class Magnoliopsida; order Ranunculales; family Ranunculaceae; genus Thalictrum; species Thalictrum thalictroides. The sequence goes on along the minus strand of JABWDY010018938.1, from coordinate 8,248 downwards.
GTTTAGAATTATCCCCCTTATGCCTGGGTATTTCAAGTCCATGCTATGTCAAGGTTTCATTTGTTCCGATACATAAAAGTGTACCACGCCAACATAGACATGAAAGATCTCCATAAACAGACAATAAGTGGAAAGAAAGATCCATGATAAGTACATTCAAGGACATAGTTCAATCAAATGTTTAATTAAGTGACAAGGCTTCCTTGAATATGTTGGCATATATTAAACAGAAGATAGTCTTATAAATTCAGTTTACTTATCCAAAACATTAAAACCAAAATCTGAATGCATCAAGCTTCAAGCCCTTCTAAATTTGATAACTTTCATTCATTAAAGGGTAAAGATGAGATTATATTAAAGTCTAAATTGAGAGAGGTTTGTTGTTTGTAAGATGATGCAGCCTACATAAATATACTACATAAGTACATATCAATATATAAGCCAGCCAAAATAAAACAAATAATTTGTTAACCTTTCATTATACAAATATTGAATTTCGACCATCACATCATGCTTTACACTTGAGAAAAGCAATATTAAGTGTCAGAAAACGACTCAACATGAGGACAAAATATATCAAGTTACCTGCCGAAGCTTATCTTCCATGTCACCGAAAACAGAAATGTTGCCAACATAAGATTTTCTGCAGACACAGAAACAAACTAACATAAAGTCCACACTGAAATATAATAAAAATAGATAAACAGAATGTTCAAAAAACCTATGACGCTCTTTCAATGCATATAGTTATTTTGGACTCTTCTACTGAAAAAGGTGCAGAGATTTTAACTACATGTCCCCATCCCTCATGGAAAAATATCAAAGACTCACATACGCCCTAGAACGATTAAAATTATCACAAGAGTATGAAATCAAACTGGCAGAAATCTTCACATCTAACCACTCAAGCTAGTAATTGTTCCTACTTCAGCTACAGAATATTATGACGTTTTAGGTACTAGAATACAAAAACTGAAAGTACATTCTAGAATCAACAAAATTTTAACTAAATGTACAGGGAGCCTGAATGGTTGAGGCAATTACTATCTAATTCAGTAACTCCTTTGAGAAACTCTTTCCTTTTGATACAATGGAAAAGCCATTACATCAGAGAGAAGCTAACAACCCCAAGTTAGTTACAATCCCTGCTTTAATGAAGTCCACAATTACAACATTATCCCCTAAAACCCTCCCACAAAACAACCCCCTAATATACTACTAAGTACTAACAACATTCCGCCTCCTCTTCCCATTTGAGAAACTCAAGAGCTTGATGCAAAGTTCCAGAGAATGATGAGTCTATTGATTGTCTCCTTAGTGACAATAGGAAGCTATTATATGACAAGATATTTGGCTCACCTGAAATTAATCAATGGCCGTATATAGTTCTGACCAAAGACATAGTAGTCAAAAGGCTCTCTAATTGCTTTGTGATATGATGAAAAGGTAAAAGGATCCTGAAAAGATTACAGCATTGACATACAGAAGGCATGTAAAAGCTGAATATATATATTAAGTTCATATGTAAACAAAAGATAAATGAGAACAATTCTGTAACACATTAATGAAACCTCTACGTCCCACAGGATGCGGTCAAAAGTAGCGGCCATATTTGTCAACGTGATCTCATCTGCTCTGGGATTTCCACTTTGAACAACCTTACATAAGAAAATTTAAATATTAACTAACAAGGGTATGACCAAAGAATAGTTCAATCAAATGGTAGATCTCAATTATTTAATATACATGACAATACTATAAAAATGATATGCACAGCTTCATTATATGTCAACTTTGTTTACAAAAAAAATTGCTCAACAAATAATCCCCATGGTTTAGGTTCTCATAATGTCGTCTTATCAACTTACCTTCAATATGGTTGGAATGCACAGTTATAAACCTATCCGTACACCCCTTCCTAAAGGCTAAACATCCAACCCTAAATTTGAGA
>JABWDY010018845.1:6017-16983 GCA_013358455.1 Thalictrum thalictroides | reverse complement strand
TCTCTCTCTCTCTCTCTCTCTCTCTCTCCTTTTCAGAACACGCCTCACACTTCCCCATGTGACTTCATAAACTTAGAAACTTTCATCCATCTTTTTTTTGGACATCTTCAATTTTTTATTTTTTTTAGATTGAGCATCAGTTAATGTTTTTAGGAGATCATCTCTAACCAAAAAGCTACCTGACATGATTATACAGTTTTTTGTGTTGGGGACATTTTTCGTGGAACTTCATGCATTATAGGACAAATTCTTTGAAACTAGAAACTTATAATAAGAAAGAAAGTGATATACACAAGGGTGTCTTAGTGTATTAGGAGAGGGGGAGTGGTGGCGGTAAGGAATTCTCAGTCTTCAACCCCGTGTGAATGGCCAAAAAAGAGGAATCTTACATGCAATACTTGTAACTTTTTTTTTTTGAAACAGGTTAATTGGGCTTTGTCAACTGGAAGATTTGTTGTCCATCCTGGGTGGTAAGAAGCGTTTCTGATATTAGAATTATTTGAAAATTAGTTCCTCAATATCTTTTATTAAAATTTCTTTGTTTTGATATCTTTTACTAAAATTTCTTTGTTTTGACAGGGTGGAAGCATCGGCCCTGTTGTATCGAAGGGCAAATGAACATGACTTTGCCATTAAAACAAATGTCCCCTAACTCATATATTGGAACTGGTAAATTAAATGCCGTAAAGAAAATTAAAGAATGGATCTAACAAGAGTGGAACAGCATCACGGAGTGGGGTTGGAAAAATGGATCTAACCAGGGAGGAAGAGAAAAGTAAGTTGGATTGGACCAGTTTTGGTGAAAAATCGGCCTAGTTTCCAATTGTGAGTTCCATTTTCTGTGCCCCATTACACTCTGACCTTTTCTTGTTTGGGACTAAGAGAAGGATTTCGAACCCTATCCATAAAAGGTACAAAATTTATTCCACCTCCTGGATGGAGATGTCTTCCCCTGTTTTGCTTCTGGAATGTTGAGAGGATTAGAATGGTGAAAGAGGCCACTATAAAATTTGTGGGCACCAAAATGGGTGTTGGTGGTGAAGAAAGTGTAGGAAGGTTCACTTTTCTAGCAAATGCAGCCAAAGTCCTAAAGCTTTTGAGCTTTGGAAGTAGCTGGTATAAAGTATCTGATGCTGCATAATAGAAAAAAATAATTAAATTACTGCATAATGGTCTCAATGAGTAGTCATTCCAAGGTAAAATGAAATCCTTATAGTGGAAAATGAACAAGAAAGTAAAACAAGCAAATAATCTTTTCGGAAGTCTCCTTATAATGTTGCCAGAGTAAAAGACCATTTGGAAATTTTCTTACATACTGTTTTCATCATCAAAATGAAAAGAATCAATGTTTCCTGGGTGAATGATTTTTAATTGTGTTTCCCTCTGTAATCAGCCCTAACTTCAACGAATTGCGACATTTTCTTGAGTAGACAAGTCAAAGTCTAACAATTAAAAGCTTGCATCTAATGCCAAGAACATAGCAATCTGAAAGTGATTAGCTAGTCCATTAAAATAAAATACTGCACCTTAAACAGGGAGATTTTGTAGATCTGGCAAGTGTTTGAACTGGTACGTGTTTTTGAACGGAGGTTGTCATTGGATCTTGATTTTAAGGGTTTGTTTGATTTGTGTAAATATATTTAAGTGAGAATCCATTAGCAATTAAGTTCAAATGTGTACCAATATCTTGGTTTTATCATTTGGTTATAAAAATTTACGGCTTATTTTATATATAATCTGTTCAAAAAATTTATTTTTCTGACCTGAATCACAATTCACGATAGTTTATTTTTTTTCAGATATATGATAGAATCATGTAGAAATTATACATGATCCATCTAAGTGCAGATGATTCTTTTGTCTTCCCATGCAAACTTAAATAAGCTCTTCCACAGGTAGTGGGAAGCATAGTTCAAAATGTCGGTATCGAACAATGTATCGATCTCCAAAAAATGGATAGATCGAGATATATCTAAACCTATAGGTGGATATTTGTCAAAATACGTATCAGTAAATATCGAATGTATCGAATATATCGAAATGTATCAGAATATATCGAAATGTATCGAGGAATATTTCGAAGAATCTTAGAAATGTATCGAATAAATCGAAAAATATCGAAATGTATCGGGATATATCGAAATGTATCGACCGATTTATGCTGATACATTCAATCCAATAATATCGGAATTTATCCGTATCGTTTTTTTTGAAGATCGATATATATCCCGATATATCGGGATAGATCGCGATTTTTTAAACTATGGTGGGAAGCATAGTTGAAGCTGTTGTATTCAAATGGATATCTGACTTCTAGTTGGAAAACAAAAAACACAGACATATCCATAATTTAAATACTAAAAATTATATCGGGTTTTGTCAAATATTTGAGAAAATTCTGATACCTAATTTTAGAAAAATAGAGATATTCGTTGAATATTTACGAATATAACCGATATTTTCACTTATTGTGGGAAAATAGATAATGTTTGTGTGTAAGAGATGTTGAGGAACAAAGTGCCTCCAAATAAACAATGGAAGCATCGAACAAATTAATGTGTATAAAAGTGATGCAAACAAACCAAAGGAAATAGTAAGGGACTGAAACCTACTTGCGAACAAACAAAATATATAACGGAGACACTAAATTTAACGTGGTTTGGTGTTGCCTATATGCATAGACAAAAAATGAGAGCTTCCTATCAACATAAAATCAAAGATACAAAATATCTAGCCAATAAAAAAGATCTCCCAAAAAAATCTCTGTCACCAAACAAATATCTTTCTTTACTAGATCCTCATAACTCTCTTAAAGAAACAAACCAAATAAGGAGGATCATCGCCTTACAACTTTTCTAAGAAGGTAAACAACTATTGAGGACAGTAAACCACTCCTAAGATCTTATATATATATATAGTCTTTGTGGTGTATAAAACAAATTCCTAATAAGAATATAAAACCAAATCTCAAACAAAAAATCTTTGTCCATTACCAAATTCTAAATCGTTGATAGACTTATAAATCCAAATCCAAAACTGATTCCATAAAGAATCTATTTCCAAACAATTCTCCATCCCCAGTGAAGAATTCTCAAATTTAAGTCGATCTCCAAAAACATACAAACAACCAAGCCAAAGCGAATAGACCACCAATGGCTGTCTACATACCCCACCATGAGATCAAGCCGTCGTAGTTCTTCCATAAGGACATCTTCGATGCCCACTACACCCCAAAAGTCTGAATCCACTATCGAATACCATTTTCACTTTATGACCATAGCAAATTGGTGATGCATATGTACCAACACCTCGAAACCTATAAAAGTTTCCAAACAATGGTTTTACAACTACAACTGATGTATTGCCTTGAAACTTCATACATACATGGTTGTGTATCCAGACAAACTTCCACAAGGAGTAGCATCAATCTTAAGTTGTTGAGATACCTCTTTAAACTTCAACCTATCGTTCAAATAGTGATTGTCTTACCGTTACCTATTGAAACTTTACCATTAAGTTTTTTTACAGCTAATAAAAAAAATCCTTATTAGGATACATATAGTAAGAACCACTGAATGCATAATATACTCCTTAGTAGGAGAATCAACAAAAATAACAAAAGAATAATCAAAATCATCATCAACCTCAAGATTCAAAATCCTCTAATTTCGACAACTTGGGCAAATAAACTTTCCAGTGATCTTTTCCATGACAAAAAGCACATTCATCATAGACCAAAGCTTGCAAACCAACTGTCGATTTAGATCGAGATCTTTATCCTCCACCAGTAATATGATCTTTGGATCATCTTCTTAAATTCAAAGCTTTCAACGTTGAATCTGAACCCCTATAGACTTTTTTTTTCTTTACGTCTGTATTCATTGTTCAGTAACGCTGATGTTACATCAACAAACCTAACAAATTCTTTCCACGTAAATAAAGTGGTAAACAAATTGTCATATTCATCCAGGAGAGAATTCAAAAGGCATAGAGACTTGTCATTACCATTGACAACCTCATCCAAATTCCATAAGTCGTAAGAAGCCTATTGAACTCATCCAGATGTTCGGACAAAGAAAAATCATGTCTCATATCGATGCAGAAGATATTTTTTTTCAAAAAAACTTGCTTTCACAAATTTTCTTCAAATACATATCAACTTATTTCTTCCACAACTTCTTAACAGATGTTTCCTTCATCACCGATTATTTCTGGTCCTTTTCCAAACAAAGGCGATTCATGCCACAAACTTGCCTCTTCAGCTTCAACCAATTTTTTTTTTCATCTTCTCGATTTCATCCAAAGCATCTTCCAAACCTTGTTGAGTGAGCAAATCCAAAATTTCGCACTGCCACATGCCAAAGTTGTTTTTACTATTAAACTTATCGATGTCGAACTTCAAAGTTGACACCTTTCCATTCAATCCCAAAGATGGATTTGACATTACTAATTACTTTCAAACACCAACAAACCATTTAAACAAACGAAATCCAAAATATTTTCAACAAAACAATAAGAAAATCCAATCACAAAACTTTAAAAACAGAACTGTCAACTTGAACAAAGTAAGAAATACTTCCAACCCAAAAAATGGATCAACGTATTGCTATCTGATCATAAAGTTATGAACGGGTTACTACAAAGTGTCAAGTTTTGATAGATTCCTAAAACCTAACAAAACTCTTAAACAATGTTTTGCAATCCCTTCCCCAACCTAAAGGAATAACCTCCCACTCTTGATACCAAATGTTTAGACACACCATACCTTTAAATAAATAATGGAAACGTCTAATGATCAATTATCTATAAAAGTGAACCAAACAAATTAAGTAAGAAGTAAAACAATGAAACCTATTTACGAACAAACAAAAAATCATAAATAAACGTTGTTTGGCGTTGCTTATGTCCACAGATCAAATAGGAGAGCTTCTTATTAATAAACAATCAAAGATAGAAAGTATTTAACTAATGGAGAAGATCTCCTAAACAAATCTCTCACTCACTAAACAACTCTCTATACCAACTCCTCATAACTTTCTACAAATCAAGAGACAAATTAATTGATGATGATACTCACCTCACAACTCTCCCAAAAAGATAAATAACTATTGAGGATTGATGATACTAAACCAATCCCCAAGACTTTTTATAGCTTTTAGGGTGTACAAAATGAATTCCGAATAAGAATATACGAAACCAAATAAAATTGGAAGTCTTATTTCAATACCAAATTCTAAAACGTTGATGGAATTAAAAATCCAAATCCAAAACTGATTCAATAAGGAACTTATTGTAAATGTATTATGTTGTGAATTGTGACAAAAGAAGGCAAAATGACCTAAGAGGGAAAAACGGTCTTTTTACATATAATGTATGTTATGAGTCCTTGTAATAGTCTTAAGTCATGTTTTGAGAGTGCTCGTTGAAGCCTTGGAGCTGAAAACCTCAAGATGTGAAGTGCACAACAACACAAAGATTTGGGAAATTCAAGGCAATTTACATTTGGCCTCCAGTCGACTTAACTAAGGAGGTTTTGCCTCCAGTAGACTGGACCTTTGAAGAATTTCTGAAGATCAAGCCTCCAGTCGACTGGGTAACGGGATTTTTCCAAATTGGGCTATTTTCTAGTGTTGATCCAAGTGAGCCCAAGACCCAAAAACCCTAGATTGGTCAACCATGTATGACCAACGGATCTATCACTTTTTGAAGGGTTTTTAAGGCAATAGATGTCCAAGAAACCCTTGAGGATTTTGAGCAAACTTGAAGCAAAGAAGAACTACCTCCATTGAAGCTCCATTGAAGCACAATTTCTCTACAAGTTCATCAAATCCAACCAAATCACTTAAAAGATTTAATTCTTCTAAATCCATTAGTGAGTGAGTGATTTGTAAAGAGAATCAACTTTTGATTTCTCTAGAGTGAACCAATTAACTTCTTCTCTATCTACCCATCAAGTGAGGTTATTGAAGAGAAACCCATGTACATCAAAGGTGTGACCTTTGAGTGTTCTACATCTTGATTGAAGGTGTATTGGTGAAACCCTAGTTGGTGATAACTAGGTTAGAGGCAAAGAGTGTCTCTACAACTTTCAAGTAAGATAGAGCAACACTAAAGGGACTAGTGTAGAGTGTAAGCAGGTGCACCTTCACTTTGGATCATCTTAATGCAATGGTGGCGACTTGAAGAGTGGATGTAAGCACTATATCGAACCACTATAGATCTTATGTCTTGTGGTTTGCTTTCTTGTCTTATGTTCTCTTTTCATGTCTTAGCTTGTAGTTTATATCTTTACAACACTATCTTGATTCCAGTTAGTTGTAATTGAACCGGAAGGTTGGAGTGCCTCTTTCTCTACCCACCCCAAGTAGTTTTTAACAACTAGTAAATTTAATTGGGTGTTTGTAGTCTTAGATTTTAATATTTGTGTAAGTGCTCAATCCCAAGGAGACACAACCCAAAGGACTAGAAATCTTGTTCTTGAGTTGTTGTGGGGGTAGAAAACTACAACTCTTATCCTTGCATACCTTCTTTGTCTCTTCATCTCTATATGATAGCTTGATAGTTGTAGATCTGTAGTATCTGCTTATCTTGTTGCAGCTATCTGGTTTATCTGTTTATCAATTTTAAGCATCACTTAGTTGTAGATTTTTAAAAAGGACTATTCACCCCCCTCTAGTCAGTTGGACACCATTGTGTAGATTTATCAATTGGTATCAGAGCGGGTTGCTCACAAATGGTTTCAAAACCTGAGTAAAAGATCCGCACGATGGTGTCCACCACTGTGGGTAGCGCTGTGAACAAACCTTCTCTCTTTGACGGAAAGAATTACACTTTCTGGAAGTCAAGGATGAGAATCTTTCTTAAGTCTCTGGACCCAAAATGCCAGCATGTTATAGAAAATGGTTATGTAAAGCCCACCTTCACCTCCACAAGAGGTGGTGTGACCAAGACCTCTCTTGCTCCCATTGACACATAGTCACAAGCAGAAAAAGATCTTGAGCATGTGAATGCCCGGGCTTTGAATGCTATTAATTGTGGAATTTCCCCTGAGGAGTTCAAATCTATCATGACTTGTAAAACCGCCAAAGCGGCTTGGGATATCCCTAAGCTCTCTCATGAGGGAACTTTACAAGTGAAAGACTCTAAGCTCCTGATGCTCACAAGCCAATTTGAGCGTATGAAAATGGAAAGCAATGAGACCTTTGGAGTTTTCTGATTGAGACTTTAAGATTGCACTAACTCTATGTGGGGTCTTGGTCAAGAAGTCGATGATTCTATAATTGTCCGTAAGATCCTTCGCTCCCTTCCTGATAAGTTTTATCTTAAAGTAACAACCATAGAGGAAGCGAAGGATGCGGGTAAACTTGACCTAAAAGAGCTTGTTGGTTCTATGCAGACTTTTAAGCTCAAGATAGCTCTTCGAGCCTCTAAGTCCGACAGCTCGAAACCTGAAAAATCTATTGCTTTTAAATCTACAATTTCTAATGGCTCTGATGATGATCTTGGTTTAATGGTAAATAGAATGGGTAAGATGTACAGGAAAAACAGGAACTTCATGAGGAATCATTCTATATCAAATGACAAGAATGCATCAAACTTTAAGAGAGAGAAAGAGCAAGGGTCAGATGATAAGAAATGTTATACATGTGGAGGAATTGGGCACATATCTACATTGTGTCCTGATATTTCTACACAATGGTGCCCAAACACTAGAGGGGGGGTGAATAGTCTATTTAAAAACTTACTAACATAGATCACCCCTAACTGATGTAACAGGTACAAACAAATACTAACAGAGATATACTTAGGATAGAGATGCGGGATAAAAAGATTAACCTAAGCAATTCTATCTCAAGAGAAATCAACTAATAAGCAAGATATCATGATAAGGAAAGTAAAACATGAAAGATGAACAAAGAATGAGGTTTGGAATCTCTACCACAACTACCTCACTCTAGTCCTAGCTTGGGGTTATGTCTCCTTGAGAGTGAGTTTGTGAGAACTCAAACTCTAAGACTATTAACACCCAATACTTTTACAAGTAGTCAAAAACTTCTTGAGGTGGGCAGTGAAAGAGGCACTCCCACCTTCCGGTTCAGGAACTACCTAACTAGAGGATAGTGAGTATATGATATTGAACTTTAACCACAATCACAAAGCATAAAGGATTGAAAATAAGAACACGAAAGCTAACTAAGAACACAAGATGTATAGTGGTTCGGCCAAAGAAGCCTACGTCCACTCTTCAAGTCGCCTCTTGCTATTAAGACAAATCCAAAGCTTTGGTACACCTCCTACAACTCTACACTACTCCCATTAGTGTTGATTTTATCTAACTTGAAAGTTGTAGAGATTTTCTCAAAAAATCTCTAACCTAGAATCCACTAGGGTTTGAAGAAGCTAGTCCCAAGCTCCTAACCTTGAACTCCTTCTCTCTTGAAAACCTCACTTTATGGGTTCGATAGAGAAGAAAGGTTGAAGCTCACTATGGGTTTATAGAATACCCATTAACAACATTCACTCATTCTCACAAAGATTGAAAGGATTGGATTGAGTGAATGGAAGGAAGATGGATGATTTCTCTCAAAAAGTCTTTCTCACCAAGCTAGGGTTTTTCTCTTGAATGCACTTGAAGAAATAAACCAAATCCTTAAGAAAACCATCTTCAAGTGTTACTTTTATAGTCAAAACCCCAAAAGTTCCGTCGGTCAAAGTCAGTTGACCAACTAGTGTTTTGACCAAGAAAATCGGAGGAAACAGAACTAAACCGGAGCTGAAAAACCGGAATTCATGTCAGTCAGTCGACTGACTGTTTAAATTACAGAAATGCCATTAAGGTCAGTCGACCGATAAGAAGCAGGTAGCTGGTCCATGTTGGTCAGTCGACTCAAATAATGTTGACCTGCTTGCTTGTCTTCTTCAGTCGACTCAAGTTATGTTGACCTGCCTGCTTGACCTACTTGCTTGTCTTCTTCAGTCGACTCAAGATATGTTGACCTGCCTGCTTGACCTGCTTGCTTGATTCGGTTTTGCTCGGTTGTCGCCGATTGCGTCCATTCTTGATGTCTTCAACTTCGAAGCCTCCTGGACACTTAAACAACAAGACTTAGACCTTATACAAGTACTCATAACTTTACATCACATGTGAAATGTCCGTTTTACCCTTGTTGGTCACAATTCACAAGATATAACATTTACAATCTCTCCCTATGGGAACTTGTGACAAAAACAACATATGAATATACACAACACATGATTATAGAATTACAAAACATTATGAGTTACTTGTAGGCAACAGCTCCCCCTTAACCTTTGCTCCCCCTTAGTATGTGCCTGTAGATAGAATCTTGAAAACAAACTCACATACAAGGGTTAGGGTTAGGCAACACATATAGATATAAGATCATCAAGAAACAAAACCATCATTAATGAGATAAGATCATGAAGCATAAACATATCAACTACATCCTATATTCATATATCTCTTTTCCCCCTTTTTGTCAAAAGTTGACAAAGGGTCCCTGCTCAAACATAGAAAAGATTCCAGGTGATGTCCAACCATGAACAAACCACCGAGAACATGCTGCAAGGAGAGTTAGCATAACCATCAAGATAACCAATTGAACGACCAATTGATAAAACATGAAAGAAAAAGGGTTAGCTAACTGAGATATATGCTAACATGCTATTCAAACACAACATGATATTCAGAAACAACAAGTGTGTGAAGCATAAACAAACTGATGTGCACCGCATATAAACATAATAGGATATCAACAAAAGATAAAGAATATAAACCTTAATAACATGTATATATGCAACCATCCATAGCAAAAGATATAAGATATGAAACATATAAACCAACCATATCCTGCTATAGAGTGAAAAACTGAACCAACTAGATAAGCAAAAACATCAGTTTTTCCATGTACACATCTAAACATACCAACTGATAATATAAAAAGAAAAACACAACTAAACATGCAAACAAAAAAACAAATCCTAAAACTCGAGAAAACAGCCAAGGACTCCTAGACAACCTCCACAGGGGGACCTAATTAAGATTAGGTCGGTCATCATTGATCCTAGTGTGTTTCCCATCAAAAACTACTCAAACACCTTTTCCCGAGCCATCAGTAACACTGCGATCATCATGAAAATAAACGTGAGTACCTTTTTATCTTTCCTCGTCTTCAGACCTCCTCAAAGTAAGCATTGGTTGCATCCTGGTATCTGCTGCAATTGTCTGCCCCAGAGCTGCCATAGAAGTTTGCATTGGTATACCAGAAAGAAATGCAACGAAGAGTCGCGTACCATGCTTTTCAGTCACGTACAACTCAAAACCATCAAGTTGAGATATTTTTCATGCTTGATAGGTCACACACATTGGATCTCAGTTTCGGGTCATCTAGGACACACAACCAAAACATGCAACAAAATATAATGTAACTTGAAAAAGAATAATGCATGAAAAAGCATAAGCATGATCACAAGATATAACATGAACGTACAACATGCGATTATGCAAAAACAACAACAAGATATAACAGGAAAGCACTCAAGAAAGCATTGATCACATAAGTTCATAAACACAGGAAGTGTGCCCACCACATAGGAATTAACATGTTCTCCAATCATGCTCCGACTACGCCAACCACAAAGATACACTTGTTTTTCACTCGTATCGGTGACACGCCGATCACTTCCATTGATGTTCACTCACACTTATCATGTCTTTGAAATTATAGATCGAGGCATTCACAGAAAACAAGATATACCAAACTTAAACAAAAACCATGACAAGAATGCGATACCGACAAGGGTAACCTTTTCATGTCATGTTGAGACTAGGTATAAGAAAGGATCACTTTAAGCTCATAGGCTTCCTGTTACCTGAAACACTAAAGATAGAACGTGAAGCACTGAAAACAAATATATGCCATACAATAAAGTGAAACATATATAT
>JABWDY010018834.1:8362-18831 GCA_013358455.1 Thalictrum thalictroides | reverse complement strand
GAATAGTTCCTTTTAAAAACTACTAGTTAAAAGATTCACCCAACAGATAAACAAATAAAAACAGATAAGCTAAGGATAACACAAATGCGGAATAAAAAATCTATCCAAAGCTAATCTAACAACAAGATGCATAACCAACAAACAAACAACATATAAAGGAAGACAAAGAAAGATCGTTGTAAATCTCTACAATCAACAACAAAACAATCCTTGAGTCCTTGTTCACTTAGGTTCAATTAAGATAAATCTCAGTTAATCCCTTGAACTAAGAAATCCCAATCCTAGTTCTAGGATGTTGTGGATTACGAGGGGGGTGAGTAGAGATAGAGGCACTCTCACCCTTTCCTCTTCCAACAATACAACCAACTAGAAGATTGTTAGGATGACTTGTAGAGAATCTAAACTATCAAACCAACAAAGCATGAAGATAATCTTAAAGACAAAGAAACAAACCACAACACCAAGATTATAGTGGTTCGGCAAAGAAGTGCATACATCCACTCTTCAATCTACTTCCTTTGTATTAAGAAAACCCAAAGCTTAGGCTTGCCTCCTAACACTCTACACCACTTCCCTATGATGTTGGTTCTACAAACTTCAAAGTTGTAGGAGCAATTCCCTTAGCTCCTAACCAAGTATCCACCACATGGATTTGTTGTAGGGTTTAGTCACAATTACCCTAACCTAGATTCGCAAATCTAGGGTTTTCACCAATTTGTTCCAAGAACAAAGATTGGGGTTTTTCTCTACAATCCTCTCAAAGGACAAATGAGAAATCACTTGAAAAGCTCTCTTTTGTTTTTATAATAACACCCATAAATAAAAATCACTCAACTTTCAAAGATTAGACTTGATTTGCTTGAGTGAAGGAAGAAAATGGATGGATTTCTCTCAATTTTCTTTCTCTCACAAGCTAGGGTTCTTTCCTCTTGAATGTCTTAGAAATATCAACCAAATCCTTGTGTTCTTTAGCTTGAAGTGTTGCTTATATACCCCTAAAGGTAAATAGATCTGTTGGTCCAAGTGTGTTGACCAACAAACAACTTTAGAGAAATGGGCCGGAAGAAACAGAAACGAATCAGGCCCGAAATCATCTTCAGCCCGTTAATCAGTCGACTGAAGACCAAACTCATCAAGATATGCCATAAGGTCAGTCGACTGACTTTATAGGGTAAGGGATACCTTAAAGGGTCAGTCGACTAACTATATAAAGTCAAATGGTCTTCTTTGGTCAGTCGACTGACTCACAAATGTGCACTGCCTTGATGTCGATCCCGGTTGTTACCGATCGCGTCCTGTCTTGATGTCTTCAGCTCCGAAATTTTACAAGGACACTCAACCAAGCCTTAGACCTAATACAAGGACTCATTACTTATATAACATGTACAATGACCTTTTTGCCCTTTGTCACAATTCATAAGATATTACATTCACAATCTCCTCCTTTGGGAACTTGTGACAAAAACATATATGAATATTCAAAACACATGTTTATAACATTACAACATAATAATGAGTCATTTGTAGGCAACAACTCCCCCTCAACTTCAGCTTCCCCTTAGTATGTGCCTGTAGATAAAGCTTCGAAGGCAAACTCTTATACTAGGGTTAGATATATATATAAGATCGCAAAGAGCCCTCACTTATGAAACATAACAAACAACCATCATCGATCAACTATATTCATATATCCATTCTTCCCCTTTTTGTCAAAAGTTAACAAAGGGTCCCTGCTCAAACACATAAAAAAGATCCCAGGGGATGTCCAAACATGAACAAACCACCTTCAACATGCTGCAAGGAAAGTTAGCTCAACCAACATAAGATAAAACATGTAACATCCAGGGTTAGCTAACTGGGATATATACTTACAAGCCACACACAACACTTACAGATATCCAGGAACAACATGAGTGTGTGGAGCATAACCAAACTGATGTGGACAGCATATACATTTCCATGAAACAAAAGTATAAGTACATCCATCCATACCAAGTGATATATAAAGATATGTAAAGACAAAACAAGTCATCTCATGCTATAGAAAACTTAAACCATCCATAAAATAAAAAAAATATCACCGGTTTTTCAGGTACACACCAACTAAAAAGAAAACATAAAATGTAAACCTAAACAAGAAACAAAACTGAAAAGACACTGGACTCAACCTAGACAACCTCCACAGGGGGACCTAATTAGAATTAGGTCGGTCATCATCGATCCATGTGTGTACCCTGCCAAGAAATACTCAAACACCGGAGCCTCCAGCACCAGGATGTCCACCCGGATGTCCTGAATCATACACATGTGAACCGTGGAAACCTCGGCTCATCCTCCTCTACAACCTCCTCCAGGATGGTAACTGATGCAGCCTCAGGTCTCTAACGTAGTCGCTTGTATGCTGGATCTGTCTACCCTGAGCAGCAATAATCACTTGTATATCCTGTATGATCAGGTTCTGCATCTGCACAACCTCCGCCATCCTGCCCAAGTAGTCCAGGACTCAATCCTCGAAATCCGGCTCTCCTGGTCCCTTTGGAATTTTCATAGCCCTCCATGTCTTTTTGCTGAGTGCCTCCAGTGCACTCACCTAGGCTGTAGTCTTACTCAGAGTACCCTCAGGGACCAGTTCCTTGATCAGAGCTCCATATGGCAATGCATTGTTCACTGCTCCATCATAAGCATTGGCCATCCTGTACTAGACTATCAAAGCCACATCTATCCTCTCTCCCAAAGCTGCTCTCCACAACCAGAAAGCCTCATCCTTCTGAATCTCTGCCAAAGTACCAGTCTTGCAGTAGACTGTGCTCACCATGATCCTATGAAGGATCCTCCACCTGGCACTTATCTTGGTCGTAGAGATATCCTTAGTAAATGGAAACTTCCTGCTCCACAGAAGAAACATCCCCTCATGCATAAGATCAACATCCATGCCCGGTGTCAGACACAAGGGGTGAGAGACCCTGAACTCATGAGCAGGTCTCTCAAAACCAAACTTATCAGCCAAGAACTCAGGAGTAATCTCAAGGACAGATCCATAAAGATAGGTTTTGAAGGAAGGAGGATCGTATAAGATCTCTGACATGTTGGAGTAGAAGTATTGAGAAGTCAGTTTATGGCCCTTGCTCTCAATTTCATTGAACACAGAAAGACCAGAAGAAAAGAGAAGGCGTTCTTGATCATAGGGCTCTCAATTCCATTGAGACATCTTTCTCAACAGATATGGGGCTGCGAGAGAACTTTCTAGTGAAAATATCTCAAGCAGCAGAGGATGGATGAAGAGTAGAAGGTGTTTTTCCTGCAGAATGTGAAGGCATGGAAGCTACATAGGAAGGAATAGAAGAGGATGAAGGACTGTAGTTCCTTGCTCTCTTTGGTACCATTTTATGAATCTGAGAAGAGAAACAAAGAGGTATACAAGGTAGATATGAAAAGAAAATATGTAACCAAAGGATGAAGATGTCAGATCTGTATGAACAAAGGTTTAGAACTTGTTAGCTAGGGTTTGAAAGAAGCAGAAAACGACTTGTGATTTCGAAAAGAATGGAAGAAACCTTTTAAACATAACCGAAACGATTTTGGATCTGTACGGGCCCAATTTAGAACATAAAATCAGTCGACCGAAGGGTAAAGATGGAAAACATTATAAACGGTCAGTCGACTGAAGGGTAGGATTGGAAAAACTCTTAAAAGGTCAGTCAACTGACCCTTTGATGGGAAAAGTTCTTTAAACAGTCAGTCGACTGAAGGTATAACCCATCCTGTTTTTTTCGATTTTTCCGAAACTTCTTCCAACTTGACGTTCCTTATTCAAACACACTCCCGAGCAACATAAGAGCTTCAAAACCATATACAAATCATCATCATCTTTCCATTTTAGCACAAATTACAATTTTATCTCAAATCCATCGAAAATTGATAAAATCCTCTAGATATTGCAATGAAGTGCCGATCAATATATCTCTTAGTCACGTACAACTCAAATCCATCAAGTTGAGATGTTTTTCACACTTTATAGGTTACACACATTGGATCTCAGCTTTGGGGTCATCTAGGACACGCAACCAATGCATGCAACAAGATATTCTGCAACATGGGCACATACAAGCATGGTAGAGCATGAGCATGATCACAAGATATAACATGAAATGCACAACATGTTATCATACATAAACAAGATGTAACAAGGAAATCACTTAAGAACACATTGATCACATAAGTTCACCAACACGAGAAGTGTGCCCATCACGTAGGAATTAGCGTGATCTCCATTCATGCCCCGATTACGCCAACCACAAAGATACACGTGGTTTTCATTCGTATCAAAGACATGCCGATCACTTCCATTGATGTTCACTCACACTTATCATGTTTTTGAAATTATGGATCAAGGTATTCACACATACATGATATACCAACAACACCAAATACATGATAAGAATACGATACCAACACGGGTAACCCTTTCACATCATGGTGAGACCAGGCATAAGATTGGATCACTTTAAGCACACGAGTTTCCTATTACCTGAAACACTTAAGATAGAACGTGAAGCACTGAAAACAAATATAAGTAATACAACAGAGTAAAACTTATAAAAAATGGCATCGCACTACTTGTCTCAAACATGTAACTGCCTACGTACCCTAAACAAGGATGTATATAAAACGGGGTATAGTGGATCAGACGCCTCGTAGTTCGGTTAATAGGTCTACTTGGTACACAAGTACTAGTGAACCCTAAAGTAAGTTCTCATGAACTAGAAAGGAGATGGAGTATATAAATGCTTCTTTATGTAAGACTTAGGAGCAGGTCTAACATATCTAGTCATGGCAATATGAAGGCTCTCATCGATCATGTTACATAGAAGTTCATCTGTGATACCTGAGACATCCAAGCTAGATGGATGCACACGTCTCATGGAAGTGAGAGAATGATACTTGAATGATTGACTTCCTGAGATAGAATCTTTAAGTCTTAGCTCAGCCTTCAAGCGATCATTTACTTCTTTAAGTCTTGCTAGTTCACCAGTGAGCACATCAGTCATAAGATATGCTTTTTCTCAATCATCTTGGACTCTAGCAAGTTCTTCCAGAAGATCCTTATGCTTGACCCTAAGTTGACTGAGCTGTTTAGTCAAGTCATAGCATTCTCGGTACATTTCATCATTGGCCTTCTCATAGTAGTAGTCACTCTCCACTTCACTTGTTTCAGCATAGCAGTCATTTTCTGAGACTCCTGACTCTACTATTTTTCCATTATGCGAGATTCTAGCCATGAATGCTAGGCAAGTAATGGTGTGTCTGTCATCAATTCTGAGTGAAGTGATTGAACTCCCATGATGTTCATCAAGAGTGTTAGCTGAGCTAGTAGAGATACCCAGCTTCTTTGGTCGCCATACTTTAGTGATTTTCTCTGCGGAAGATTTGTTGATTAAGATTTCAAGATTTTTCTTCTTAGCCTCAAGTGAAACCACTGTTCTTCTTAAGTCAGTCTCTCTGTTGATCTTCTTGTTAGCTCGTCTCTTCTTGCAGAATCTCTGAATATGTCCAGGCTGACCACAGTAGTAATAACTCTTGACTTTATGTTGTTAAATCATGCCTTGTCCTGCTACAGAAGTTTGTGTCTCTTTAGCAGCCCTGTATGTTAATTCGGTCTTATCATGAATACTCCTCGACACCATCAAGAGATGGTTTAGATTCAGTGTCCCAGGGTTTGAACTTGACTTCACAATAAATATCTTCATTTTCTTCAACTCTTGAGATAGAATCTCCTTCTCATCAGAGATAGATTGTAAAGAGGACTTGAGGTTTGTGACTTGATCTTGAAGTCCATATTTGTCGGTTTGAAGTACTTGACACTTGTCATTCAAATCTTTGATTTTAGCCCTGCTAATTTCCAGTTCTTTGGCCGCCTTCTTGTATTCTTCATATAGTTCATTGTAGGCCGACTGGAGATCTCTATATTCAGAATCACTATCTTCACTGTCTCGACCTGTGGTCTCACACTCAGGCTGAGAACTGGAGATAGCCATTAGAGCTCTCTTGGAGGTGGATTCCTCATAATCTGAAGAATCAAAGTCACTTTCTGAATCTGTATCTGAACCTGCTGTAGCTTTCATGGCCTTGGGTCTAGAGGTGTTACTGTGACACACTGTGGATATGTGACCAGTCCCTCCACATGTATATCATTTATTCTCATCTGACCCTTGCTCTTTCTTTCTTTCAAACTTTGATGAATTCTTGTCATTTGAGGTGAATGATGTAGAATGATTCCTCATGAAGGTTTTGCCTTTCCTGTACATCTTACCCATTCTCTTAACCATCAAAGCAAGATCATCATCAGAGTCATCAGAAACAGTTGATTTAAGAGCTATGGACTTTTCAGGTTTAGAGCTGTCGGACTTAGAAGCTTGAGGAGCTATCTTAAGCTCAAAGGTTTGTATTGAACCAACAAGCTCTTTTAAGTCAACTTTACCCACATCCTTCGCTTCCTCTATGGCTGTTACTTTAGGATCAAACTTATCAGGAAAAGAGTGAAAGATTTTACGAATGATTACAGAATCCTAGACTTATTGACCAAGGCCCCACATAGAATTGGTGCAGTCTTGAAGTCTCAACCAGAAATCTCCAAAGGTCTCATTACTCTCCGTTTTCATGTGCTCAAATTGGCTTGTGAGCATCAGGAGCTTAGAGTCTTTCACTTAGGAATTGCCCTCATGAGATAGCTCCAGAATATCCCAAGCCGCTTTGGCGGTTTCACAGGTCATGATTGATTTGAACTCCTCAGGGGAAATTCCACAATTAATGGCATTCAAGGCCCGATCATTTGCATGCTTAAAATCTTTTTCTGCTTGAGACCAAGTGTCGATGGGAGCAATAGAGGTCTTTGTCACACCACCTACTGTGGATGTGATGGTGGGTTCTACATAGCCATTTTCAACTACATGCCAACATTTTGGGTCCAGGGACTTAAGAAAGATTCTTATCCTTAACTTCCAGAAGGTGTAATTCTTTCCGTCAAAGAGAGGATGTTTGTTTACAACACTACCCTCGGTTGTGGACATCATCGTACGAATCTTTTACTCATGTTTTGAAACCTTAAATGAGCAGCCCGCTCTGATACCAATTGAAAAATCTACACAATGGTGTCCAACTACTAGAGGGGGGGATGAATAGTCCCTTTTAAAAACTACCAAGTAAAAAATTCACCCAACAGATAAACAAATAAAAACAAATAAGCTAAGGATAACACAAATACGGAATAAAAGAACTATCCAAAGCTAATCTAACAACAAGATGCATAACCAACAAGCAAACAACATATAAAGGAAGACAAAGAAAGATAGTTGTAAATATCTACAATCAACAACAAAACGATCTACTAGTCCTTGAGTCCTTGTTCACTTAGGTTCAAGTAAGATAAATCTCAGTTAATCCCTTGAACTAAGAAATCTCAATCCTAGTTCTAGGTTGTTGTGGATTGCGAGGGGGTGAGTAGAGAAAGAGGCACTCTCACCCTTTCCTCTTCCAACAATACAACCAACTAGAAGATTGTTTGGATGACTTGTAGAGAATATAAATTATCAAACCAACAAAGCATGAAAATAATCTTAAAGACAAAGAAGCAAACCACAACACCAAGATTATAGTGGTTCGGCAATGATGTGCCTACATCCACTCTTCAAGCTACTTCATTTGTATTAAGAAAACCCAAAGCTTAGGCTTGCCTCCTAACTTGAAAGTTGGTTCTACAAACTTGAAAGTTGTAGGAGCAATTCCCTTAGCTCCTAACCAAGTATCCACCACTTGGGTTTGTTGTAGGGTTTAGTCACAATCACCCTAACCTAGTATCGCAAATCTAGGGTTTTCACCAATTTGCTCCAAGAACAAAGATTGGAGTTTTTCTCTACAATCCTTTCAAATGACAAATCACTTGAAAAGCTCTCTTTTGGGTTTATAATAACACCCACAAATAATAATCACTCAACTCTCAAAGATTAGACTTGATTTGCTTGAGTGAAGGAAGAAGATGGATGAATTTCTCTCAATTTGCTTTCTCTCCCAAGCTAGGGTTCTTGCCTCTTGAATGCCTTAGAAAAATCAACCAAATTATTGTGTTCTTTAGCTTGAAGTATTGCTTATAAACCCCTAAAGGTAAATAGATCCGTTGGTCCAAGTGTGTTGACCAACAAGCAACTTTAGAGAAATGGGCCGTAAGAAACAGAAACGAATCAGGCCCAAAATCACCTTCAGCCCGTTAATCAGTCGACTGAAGACCAAAATCATCAAGATATGCCATAAGGTCAGTCGACTGACTTTATCGGGTAAGGGATACCTTAAACGGTCAGTCGACTGACTATATAAAGTCAAATGATCTTCCTTGGTCAGTCGACTGACTTACAGATGTGCACTGCCTTGATGTCGTCGATCCCGGTTGTTGCCGATCGCATCCCGTCTTGATGTCTTCAGCTCCGAATCTTTACAAGGACACTCAACCAAGACTTAGACCTAATACAAGGACTCATTACTTATATAACATGTACAATCACCTTTTTGCCCAATTCACAAGATATTACATTTACAATACTAAAGCTAAACGAAAACAAATAAATTAAATTGGTTTAATTCAAGGGAAAAAAAACCTAGGACTTTCGAATCCACCCTAAATTTTAATAGAATAATTTAAATCCAAAATACAATGTTCTTGTAATTTTTACGAGTAGCACAATGATTGATAATTCATTGCTTTCCCGATGATATGATCGTGATAAATCTTAATTCAATATAAAATGTATCTTCTTAACTCAGCAAAACAGATAATTCTAAAGTATTGCTTATCTTATTAAAGCATAAATAATCAAAAGAATTAACGCAAACGATAAAAACATGCTTGATTAACAATAAATAATTCTAACTACCTAATATGCATGGCATAAGAGGTGAAAGATATAATTCATAAATAATACGACTAATAAGATGAATTTGACAATTAAAATCTTCAGAGAACATTACAAATTGAATTCTAAACATCTACTTTGATCTAGGGTTCTATCTAAGCCCTAGATAAATATTTATAGCTACTCATGGAAACAAAAATAACAACAAATAAAGAGAAAGAGATGCTCATTATAATGGGAATTTAATGCCGACAACTCCTTCGTCTTCAAATCGTTGTTGCTACTGTTGAATCTATTCTTCTTCCCTTCTCTAATTGCCGCCACCTTGACTAATAAAATATCTCTCAATTTCGGTTTTTGTGTCGCATCCACAAATTAGGTTTTCAACTTATGTATATATAGGAGAGAGACAGAGACATAGTCGGCAGAAAGATGGATCGAAAGAGAGAATGATTGAGTCGGTGGGAACCCATCTCGTCACCTTCAAGCAAGTTTCTTCACAGAGAAATCTTCTGTTCGTGTCTTAATTGAGTGAAAGAGGTAACATTAGTTATGATCAGCTGGTCCAGGTTATGTGATAGCTTGGTTACTTCAATCTTTAATATAATCTTATGATAATGTGCTTCACATATAGCTCCTATTTGGTCCAGCCTCGCCCAAACAAAATATATAATTGTTGCTGCACTGCTGCCTGGTCGCTCACTCCCACCTCTTTAGCCTATCTTGATCGCGTGACGCCACTAGTACGTACTGGTTATGTTGATCGCGAGCGGGTAATTGGTTGTAATTTGTAATTTTTTCGATGATCGATTCAAACTCTCTATTAGACAATAAAAATGCACCATCAAAGTCAAATTTGACATATAATACATTAAACTACTATGCATTAAGGTAATATGCATCAAAGTTGTATTTTTTATGCTTATCAATCTCCAGACAAATGGTTATTTGAAAGATCCAGATAGGATATGTTGAAAGCTTGACAGAACAACTTTGGGATGGTTCCATTTAAATGGTTATTGGAAAGACCAAGATAGAAAATTGTGTCGAGGACATTTCACCTGAGATTTTCCAAAATTGGTCCATTAATTTTGTTATTGGAAAGATCCAAAACTCTCAACAAGCTAAAGAATATCGGGTAACGGGCCTTCGAATTTGTTAGAACCTAGATACAAACTTTATGGATTGGATTAGGCACCTGTCCTGAATTTGGTTGTGGGAGAGATCTAAATCCCATATATCCGGAGCAAGGTTGTCAAACCATTTTGGTATCGAATCTCAAATGCAGGTATATTCAACATAATCAATTTGGTTATGAAGTAATGATACCAAAGAAGTTTATATTTATACTGAAACAAGTCTCCTTGTAGTCTTTACAAAAAAAGAAAGTCTACTTAAAGTCCTTTCACATCCAAGTGTCCATTGTAACAAGAGTTTCAGGAATAATAGTCCCATTTTCTTCTTTTAATATAAAGCGCAGCCCCCAAGGGCAAAAAATTATGTAAAACTAGCGTAAACTAGCGATGCCACATCAGATTATTTTGAGTAACTTTCCATATTTAACCTTAT
>JABWDY010018811.1:5237-16650 GCA_013358455.1 Thalictrum thalictroides | reverse complement strand
CTCTCTATTTCTTTTGCTTGAAGAGAAAAGCCAGAACAGAAAACAAAGCTAAACGCGATAATTTCAAATCCTCGTTCAAAGAAAGGTGAAGAAAACCCGATTATTTGATCTATATGACCTTATAGTTCTTTGTTTCTCATTCGAAATCGGTTCTTCAATCTCAAATTCATCGCCGAGGATTTTGACTGCTTACGAAAAGCTCGGTTGTTGTTTCTCTTTATTTATCTCTTCTTCGCTTGTGTTCTTGGAAATGATACATTGAAGGTAATTTAGTTGGATTTGATAGTAAATAATGTTAGAAAAATCAGTTAGGAGTTCTGCATGTTTGTGATTTGATCTTGAATTGATAATCTGTTTGTTTCTTTGAAGTTTTTGTGGAATTAGAGACTCAGTAGAGTTTGAATTTGATGTTTTGTGTTTAAATATGAATGCATTATGGATTTGGTTGTGTTAGGGTTTCTAAATCGTGAAGCAAGGTTTCTGGTTGCAGGGAATTTAATATTTTTGTTAACTTTTTTGTATTAATTGATAGATTTGAGTTGGATACAAGTGATGTTTGTGTTTTCTCTTGATTCTGGTTTTTTATTTTTAGAAAATTCGTTGGATTTGGAGTTCAATAATCGTTTGTGAATGTTAGTGATTGAAATTTTCAATTTCTATTTAGGAAGGTATCAGTTTATTTGGATTTGTTAGGGCGTTAAACTTTTAATGACTACGCCGTTCATGTTTCAATTAGTATCTTAGGTTTTTGTTGAAGATAGATATATCTGTGGTTTATTAGATAGGTTTCCTACCAATTTCTTGTAGTGAGATTAACACAAGAGTGATAGATAGATATATATTAAATCAATTTATCAGTCTAGGTAGTGAAGAAATGATCGGCGTGACAAATTAGGAGGTAATGAAAAGGAGAGGAAAGGTAGAGTACGCATAGGAGACTGACAGGTTACACTTTCCAAAAGGGTGAAAATGCATTCCGGTAACATTCCTAAAGCAGAAAAGTAGGAAGCTTGTTCGGTAATTACAAAGATAAAATTAAAAAGTAATTCTCATGAAGCTAGAAAAGGCATTTTAGCGTAAGTTTCTGTACTTAGCCTTCTCCTTATTACTTTCTTCTTCTCGACCACACCTTTTATGGAAATTCATTCCAAAGTTTTTCTAGTTTCCAAACGGCCCTTTCATCCTAACACACTTAATGAAAGAAAAATTACTATAAGAAAGCTCTGTCAGCCTTTAAATCTTTAATGAGTTTGTGACACATTGATTGTGCAAGGTGGCTTGGAGTTTGCTAATGGCAAACACCATCCTTTATCTTTTTGATACAAGTACTTGTATGATTAGATTTAGACTGCTACTCTCTTTCTAGTGGGAGGTCCGAGCATGTTGCAAGGAAAATTACAAAACGCTATATCAATATAAGTGAGGCTCCCAAAGTCATTTCTCCCCCTACCTTTTGTGATCTCAACAATTTACATGTCAAGGATGCACATTTACGAACTTGTCCTCTCCAATTGGCATAATCATATGCTTTATATATGTTGCCTTATACACTATCTCCATTGTAGTACTATGATTATAAGCAAGCACTCTTTGCTGGTGAGAATCTACTGATAACAAGGCTATGTACCCTTGCAAAACAAACATGTAATTATAATTCTTAACCTTGGTGCCGTTACCTTAGAGATGATAAAAATTTTTTTGATAGGTAAATGTAAAAATTTACTCAACAAGTAGGACCTACACTAAATGAAATTTGAAATAAACAGAAACAAAAATATCATACAAATTTTAAGTAGGGAACTGTGTTTTCTTGTTTTCTAAGTCATTTTATAAAATCATGTCAGTACCCAAGCTAACTTCATAACTTATTAAAGTCCAAAGTTTCTTCTACTTCTGTACTTCGTTCTTCTGAAGATATATGTCTTCATTGCATATCGCATAAAGTACATCTCTCTATATTTGATGATGAATTCAACAAGATGATGTCTATGATTCGTTATAAAGGCTTAAGCAATATACCTTTTTGTACTATTCAGGTTTAATGTGAGATATGGCTTTGAGGAAGTACCAGCCTCCCGGTCATGCATCTCCTCTTGGTATGGTGCCTCTGAATTTTTCAAAAAAGGTGCATGAGAAGGCTCCATTTGTGGAACCAGAAATTGCTCCGGGTCCTCCAGTGGAAGATGATGTGGATATTGACCATACTGAAGTTTATTTTCTGATCATGCATTTCCTATCAACTGGGCCATGTCACAGAACTTGTGGTCAGTTTTGGAATGAGCTTCTTGAACATCAACTTTTGCCTAGGAGATATCACGCTTGGTATTCAAGGAGTGGTGCACACACTGGGGATGAGAATGACAATGGTTTTTCATTTCCATTGAGCTACAATAAGCTGGTGGAGAGGTATATAATATGCTTAATTTTCTCAGTCTTGGGATTTTATTGTATTTTGCAAGTTTCCATTATCGCTGATTTTATATAAAAATCAATCTTATTGATTTACATATGATTGATACTCATTTCTTTCGGTTTTGTCTTTCACAATTCTGAATAGCTCTAGGAGCTCATTATTTGGTGAGACATTGCTACGAGAAATCTGTTCTTTCCATTTGGTTCAAGACTGTATGCTTTTTACTATTACAATACAGGAAATGAAAAGTAGCTCTGTAACATCTTAGGGTCTGTTTGATTCGGGCGGGAAATCAATTTCCCGGTAAATAAATTTACCATGTGCAAATATTCGGGAAATGCTTTTTTTTTTATGAAATGACTATAGTGCTATTTTGATCATGGAAATCATTGAAAAATCATGTAAATATGTTTTTTTAGTGAGAATGCATTAAAATTGAGCTCCAATATGCCCCAACATTTTAACTTATCATTTCTTTTAAAAATTTACCGCTTATTTACCGTGTAATCAAACATGGGAAATTTAGATTTTTCCGGAAAATCTTTTTCCCGGATTCGAACCAAACAGACCCTTAGGCCTTAGTAACTTCTTCATTTGAGCACTTTATATGAGAAGTTGAGCGATGTCTTTTGCACCATTTCTAGGTATCCGCATATTGGAACGAATCACTTGGTAAAGCTTCTCAAGCAATTGATACTGACTAATGCCCCTCCATCGCGTGGTATGACTGGAGGAAATGCTCCAAATGCAGCCGATGTTCCTACTCTCCTGGGATCTGGTTCCTTCTCACTTCTTGGATGTATGTGATTTACATGTCTTGCATTTCATGTTATTGTGCAAATTGTCGACCCTTGTAAGATCATTGTGTAATTTGGAGGTCATGTTTTGATCCCCCACCCACCCAAACACACTACCTATAAACATTCCAACTTTTATTTAAGTATCAGTGGATCACCCAATATTAGAATTGTGCAAAATGCCAAAACATTGAATAAATGTGCCAGTGTCTATGTGTGCATTGGAGTTAGATCTTATCATGTTTTATTATTGTTATGTTCTTAACATCACACACCCATTAAGTACCAGATTTTGTTTAAGTATCACCCAATATTAGAATAGTGCAAAATCCTGACCCTTTAAAAAACAAACATCGGATCAATGCCCTGGTGTCTATGTGGGCATCTTGTAATTTGGAGTTAGATCTTGGCATGTTTTATTTTTCCCCAACTGTCAGATACCCACAACATTCTAGTTTTTGTTAAAAATCTCCAATATCATTCGTATATCGCCAACTTCGAAGAAGTTTTCCAAAATTTCCTGATATTCATGCATTATCCTGAATTTTCAGCGAAAACTCGTGATTGCGACTTTCTTTTCATAGGATGCTGATAAATCCGTGCTTGTTGCAAAAGAAATATTTCTGCATATTACGACATTTCTATAATGGTTTTTAGTATTATCTTAATGCTTTGCTTTTAATATTGCTCACTGAAACTCTGAAAGGAAATATAAGTTCATTATAAATTAAATTCAAATGTATTTCAGTTCCAGTTTATAGTATTTCGAGTGAACCTCTATAGTATGTCTGCCCCCTTTTTCTTAATCTTCCACTATCTCGTTTCTTTCCTTTATCTTTTGTAATTATTTTTCTTCTAATTGTCCTTTACAGCTGATAGGAATAGAGAAACTAAGAAAAACAATCGCCCACCTGATTACTTGCGATGGCCGCACATGAAGGCAGATCAGTTGCGTGGGCTAAGTTTAAGGGAAATCGGAGGTGGTTTCAGTAAACACCATCGTGCTCCATCCATACGTGCAGCTTGTTATGCTATTGCTAAACCATCAACGATGGTGCAAAGAATGCAAAATATAAAGAAGCTAAGGGGACACCGGGATGCTGTCTATTGCGGTACTATATCCTTACCTCTGAATGTGCCCGTTCCATCTCTGTTAATTAGATTCTCATTTTTTATAGCATAAGAAAAGATACAAAAATAATGAAGTTTAGAACCTGCTTTTGGTTGGATACAATTTTTGGTGTGATTCCTTTGGATTTTCTTCTTCATTTATGTTGTTTGATGGGTTAGTTAATCATGGTGTGATATTTGGAATGGATCACTGAACTTGAATCATGTGGAAAAGCAAAAAAATCCAAGTTCATCACTTTGGTAACAAACACACAGATAAAACAGCAATGCACCCTTCTGTACCATGCACTGCAAAAGATCCTGTATACACACGTCTTTTATTAATTCAACATTGTTCATTAGAAAAGTACCTACAACTGAAACAAGGAACAAGAAGAAAAATAAATCGGGAGCAAATAAAATGCTTTGATACCATTTTAAATAAAAAATGTTGACTATGAATGCAAAAAGAACCATGAGGAGAGCCTAGGGATTTGTTTGTGCTCATCCCTTTGTGTTTTAAATCTGGGGTTTACTCAGTTAAAACATTAAATCCACTTGTCTGTTACACAATGTTTTGTCTGTTGGGTGGCAAGGCAAAAAGGGTGTTACACTTCTCAAGTGGGTGGTCGCCTCTTGGGTAGGTCGGCTGGGTTTTTAAAAGTTTAGCGCCTTGGATGTACCTTTGACAACATAGGTTGCATCCATTAAAAGTACCCATTTTTTAAACAACACTTGCATCACTAAAGCATAAAAAATAAAAGTATGGATACTGAGAAGTACGAAAAAGAGTTTGAGACAATAAATGATTTCTTTACATCTCAAAAAGAAATAAAAGAAGTGCCATAGGCTCAATCAGAACTTTCAGTTGAAGGGGGTTACTGTGCATCGGGATCCATGTTGGTTTTTGGAGATTTTTAATTTGCTTGTTTTCAAAACTACTGAGGATGAGTTGAGATGGAATGACACTTGATTCATATACAGAATAGTCTATTTTGTTGTCAATTTAAACCTACTAGTTTCGCTTCAATAATACGAGGTGGCTGGAAAGCCTAGACCACGACCTGGTTCTGCGCAAGTGGTTTGCACTGGGGATTTGTAGCCGTAGGTACCCTAAGTCCCTAACGGCTGGTGGAACAGCGTTAATGACCATGGGAGGAGAAGGAAGACTAACAACAGCTTTGGAAGACCCAAGATGTCTTTCTTGAGGATGCCCACTTAGCTGTGACGCTGTGAGAGAAATGATCATGGCTTCCAAATGATTCATGTGCTGATCTTGTGTATCCCCGAGTTAACAATATTAGAATGGTGGAATCCCTTTGCTTTGTTCAGCATCTTTATAAGTTGAAAATTATCTTGGTTTTATTGATAGAAATTTAAATTTTTACTATAAGTCCAGGAAGTAAGATAGCCTTTTCGAGTATCTATAATTTGTGGAAGCAAAAAACAAGAGAGAAACAAATTATATTGAGAGCAATGAGTTCGGGTTTCCAAAACCTAGAGCTATGTTTTTCAACCTCAAGCATCAGAAATAATGACATACAGTTTTTCTTCCCAACATGGCTTATTTATAAAGTTTTCCCAGTTGAGCTAGGAAACCAACTCTAGTAAGAAGTTGATAGCATAAATACAATTATTAAGAAATAACTAAACGTGGTGGACGTGGATCACACATTTTATATGCGCCTAACAGCATGATGCATGGATATGCTTTCTAGGCTTGTAGCTATGCTTTTGCATCAGATTTCAGATGTAAATTCAATTTTCCTTTCTGCGGTTGCCATTCAATATCAGATTATCAGTACAAATACAATACATCTAGTCTTTTCTTTGTGATTCTTTATTCTGAGATAAATTTTTACATTTTTAAATGATATCAGATTTTGTTGTATGTTACATATCCTGCAGCCATTTTCGATCGCTCAGGAAGATATGTCATCACTGGTTCTGATGATCGCCTTGTAAAGATCTGGTCAATGGAAACAGCATTTTGCTTGGCCAGTTGCCGTGGACATGATGTGAGTTTTATAAGCCCACATCCTTCAAATTCTTCACAGTTATTGGAATTTATTTTCCTTTTACTTGTTTATTTTGCAAGGGTGACATTACTGACTTGGCTGTGAGTTCAAACAATGCTTGGGTTGCATCAGCCTCAAATGACTGCATCATCCGAGTTGTGAGGATTCATTCCACCTAGATCATTGAGTATTTTGTTGTTGTTTCCTTTGGAGATCTAACACTTATTTTTTTCATAGTGGCGCCTGCCTGATGGATTACCAATTGCAGTTTTGCGAGGGCATACAGGAGCTGTTACGGCCATTGCATTTAGCCCCAGACCGAGCACTGCAAGCCATCTTTTATCGTGCGCCCTAATCCTCATTTCCTTGACTTCTTATTTTTATAAGTTTTAATTGGCGTGTATATATTTCTTTCGGATGCTCTACTTAATTACCGATATTAAAAAGTTGGTTTTTTATATTTTTAATGTGTTTGCTTTGTTAGTATTTCAGTTTCTTTACTATTATTTTTTTCATCATAACTAACAATCGGCCCATGCCACTGATATGGAAGACTTGTATCCTAAATTGGAAACCAATTACATTCACAACTACAAAAGCAAGCTTTAGAACATTACTCATTGATTATTATGTTTGTTACTGTATTTTGTTGCTATTAAATCTATCACATGAGCATGATCAACTATGGTTCTATCTTCTTTTTCTTTTTCAAATTTGTTTTGCTGTGTAGTAAATTAGCAAACTGTATTAGATATAAAGGTTCAAGTAGGATGAGAAGGCCTACATTGAATTCAAAAACTGAGAGTGGTCCGGATGAGAACTAAACTCTTTCAAAGCTGCACAGTGGAGAGTTGGGAAATTTTAAATGAAGTGGAGCTCTTGAAAGGGAAGGATCCTCAAGGTCCATACATTGCTTAGAGAAAGAGGATAGAATTGTTTGATCTCTAAGGTAGCATCTTGGAGATAATAGATTGTATGTCAGAATGTCTCGAATTTCATGCCAAATTGCCAACCACATGCTCCAGTGGATTGAAAATGAAATTATCCCCTATAACTGTCCTTACCTTCTGAGTTGACATGTGAAAAAACAAGAGGTCAAGAGGAGGGAAGCGCCTGCAGAAAACTTGGCAAGCTATTGTCAATCCATTTGTAAGAAGGAATTCACACTAAATGAGAAAGTTTATGTTTGTTCGTAAACAACCCAGCCAATACATTGCGAAAGAATGGAAGGCGTGTTTCATTTATTAGTCTGAGTTCATCTTTTTGCGTGCTCCATCCATCTTGGCTATCTGAGCTTATACATAAGCTTGGCCCCATTCCCCTTACTATCGACTCCACTCGGTAGCCACTCTCTAAGAGGAGAAATAAGGGAAAGAGCACCCTGTTTTTGACACTAAGGGGTTTGCCCAGAACCTTCTGAGACCTGATCATGAGCTACTGTTTTCTATTAGGTTGGTTGGGTCTCTAAGCCTATCTTCCGATTGTATAGTGTGGTCTGATATTTATTTCATATGAGACTACATGCCCTCTTTATTTCTAAAATCACAGCCTACTTGTGATTTTTGCAATAATAGACCCTTTTTGTTTATGTATAGCATAGCAGTATAGGCAAAGTACATTTTTCCAACATTAAATGAACTGTCACCATTGTTGTATCTGTACAGATACAATGACTTTCACATATTCCACACATTTGCAGAGAACATTGGAGGGGAATATTGCAAAGAAAGAAAATTTCAATCATGATACACATTTCTACTCAATGGGTGCTAAACAAATAAGTGTTGAGCTGTAGGATTCTAAGATTAAGAAAATAGGATTAGTAATGAGCCGGAGGATCCCAAGATTAATTCTTTCCTGTTGTGTTTTGATTCTAGTGAGTCTGTCAGTTACTTGTTGATCCTTTTTTTTTGTCAGTTACTTGTTGATCCTTCTCTCAATTTTCCTTGTCCATTTGGAGTTATTAACTTCATTTCTAAGGGATGTTTCCGAATATTGGGTGGTTACTGATTTGGTTAGTGATCCTTTTGATATGGTGTGAATTAGGGTTTCCGTTTCTTGTCTGGAGTGGCACAAGAGACATTTTCAGGGTTTGTGGACAAGTCATACCATTCTCCACATCAAGGGGTTACCATTCCGTTGATGCCTGAGATGGCAGGACTGTAGGACTATTCTGTTCATGGCTTTAACTTTTTGTGGGAGTTTGTGATCTTAGAGGCTTGATGCTGAGAAAGGCCTTAATAGGGTCTTTTTGTTATGGAACTGGATATTATCTTCATGTACACTGAGTGGACCACTGTTGTAATTTGGGCTGGTGTTCTCTCACACTTCTTCGATGCAGTTTGTGTTTTTTAATTGTCAAAAAGGCTAGCCAAGGGTAGCCTTGATTAGCGAGATAGAATAAGGTCTGTTGTAATGTCTCAAGGACTCGTAATTTGTTGGTTCTATTGCAAATTGGGTGTCTATTGGTTTCAGTGTAAAATATGGGGGTGCAAAACAGAGATAAAAAGAAAGAGGATCAAGGCATTAATGACGTGGACAGCAAATCAGGACCTGGCTGATCAGGAAGGTTTATATTCTGACTCTAGCGGCCAATTTCACTAGATTAAATCAGAGGGGAGGAAGGAGTGGGTCGTCGATTTTGAGGGATTGGCCCCAAGAATGAGAGTGGGACATCATTTTGAGGCATTGGTTTCAGTGTAAAGTCCGTATGGGTTGTATAAATTTTCCTGAAAGTGTCTTTGATTTACAAAGAACATAACTCTTGATAGGAGTTGGTTTTGCATGCTGGGATACACTCTGACGATTATGATGCCTTTCTTGTAAATCATTTTATTTTATTGAATATTCAATTCTCCTGTTGCAAATGTCTTACATGGTACTATCTTTTGTTCCTTTCTAGGTCCTCAGATGATGGAACGTGTCGGATCTGGGATATTAGGCACACCAACATCAGTCCCCGAGTTTATGTACCAAAACCGTTAGATGCTGTTGCTGGTAAGTATCTATTAACGTGTACAATAGCTCAAAACCAATTGGCAATGAGTGGTGTAGCCCAAGAACTTAAATATTACTAGCAAGGCCCAACAATGTCCAATATGGGACTAAACTAACACGCCCCCTCACGTGTGGCATGACTTTGAGCCTAATACGTGGATTCATTAAATGGGTGACATGGAGCACACATGGGCCTTTGGCCCAGAATAAAAGCCCGCTCTGATACTATATATAAGTCCTAGGGGTCCAACTCAAAACCAATTGGCAATGAGTGGTGTAGCCCAGGAACTTAAATATTACTAGCAAGGCTCGACAATGTCCAATATGGGACTAAACATCTCAACATGCACTCTCACATATATTTCATTGATTCGTTTAGTAAGTATTGGGAAAGCGTAAATTGACACTAGAGCTGACTGCAGGGAAGAGCACTGGTCCCTCATCAAGCACTGGTCCCTCGTCGAGCACTGGTCCACAGAGTCATCAGATTCTTTGCTGTGCATACAATGCAAATGGAACTGTTTTTGTCACTGGTAGCTCAGACACATATGCAAGGGTAAAACGATGTCTTGTTTGTGTAAACCTTTCTTTTCATTCAATATGTTTGTTCTTTCTCGGTCAGAATTAGGAATATGCCTAGTATTGTGCTTGAAATTGAAACTTAGTTGTTAAATCCATTTGAGTTGTTTATCCAGAATAAGTTATTTGCAGGTATGGAATGCTTGTAAATCCAACGGAGATGACCCTGAGCAACCAAATTATGAGATGGATGTTCTATCTGGCCATGAAAATGATGTCAATTATGTGCAGTTCAGGTAAATTTTCTCCACTCAATGAACATCTCTTTATATAATTTATTGAAGGCACAATATTTTTCTTCTATAAACTTTGCATGCTCATCTCTGTTGCTTTGTCACTATGCAGTGGTTGTTCTGTAGCATCAAGATTTTCTATTACCGAAAATGCAAATGAGGAGAACATTCCAAAATTCAAAAATTCCTGGTCTGTCATATCTCTTCAACTTATCCATGTATTATTGATATATAATTTCTCAATGTTTCATGCATTTGTTTTGGTCTAAATGTTATCCTCTCTTGTAGTTAACATTGAATGTGCTGAAAAAGCCTTGTTTTCATGCATATAAATATTTATAGGTTTACCCGGGACAACATAGTCACATGTTCTCGTGATGGTACTGCAATCATTTGGATTCCTAAATCACGTAGATCTCATGTGAGTTTCCTTTCAGACGAGATATTATTATATTCTTCACCATTTATGCCCTTTTTTTTGTCTTATATTCATTATATTCTTTCTTAAAAATTTTATTACAGTATATTATTTCTATTTTCTAATGTCATATTGAACAAACCAATTGGTCAATTTTTTTAAATGTTCTGTTTGTCTATTTGCATCTCATGTTTTAGAGTAAGTTTGGTCGATGGTCACGGGCATATCATTTAAAAGTTCCACCTCCACCAATGCCGCCTCAACCAGTTCGTGGTGGCCCACGCCAAAGACTTCTTCCTACTCCTCGTGGCGTTAACATGATTGTTTGGAGCTTGGATAACCGATTTGTGCTTGCTGCCATCATGGGTAAGGCATAAACTCTCTGAGAAAGTGAGAAGTAATTTATTTGTACTCTAAAGAAGTTAGGGGAAAATATTTATTTTCTAACAGTTTAGTATCATATTAAGCTTTTTTTAAGTTCTGTTTACAGTTTTATTGAAACTGTTGAAGAAGAAACACTCCTTTCCTTTCCAGTTATGACTTTTAAGAGTAATGAAACCCGAAGAAGTATCAATCTTTTTGATAAAATTGACCAACTTTTCGTTTATTTTTGGTCAACTAGTCTGCATTAGATCGATTGGTGATCAAGCTTTACGATAATACTTTAGTCAAGCATCATTGGTGCTGTTAAAGAAAGAGTGGAAAACGAGCTGAATCAAAGTATATGCTGTAATTGTTGAATTAAATTTA
Organism: Thalictrum thalictroides; assembly: GCA_013358455.1. Taxonomy (NCBI): domain Eukaryota; kingdom Viridiplantae; phylum Streptophyta; class Magnoliopsida; order Ranunculales; family Ranunculaceae; genus Thalictrum; species Thalictrum thalictroides. The sequence continues at coordinate 5,335 of JABWDY010018811.1, read as the reverse complement.
GGTTTTAATTAAAGTTAACTATGGAATTTTCGACCAACGTTTGAAAGTCTTTTGGAGTCTGATGGGAGTAAACATTGTGTCTGTCTTTCTACTTCTCG
>JABWDY010018795.1:4781-19362 GCA_013358455.1 Thalictrum thalictroides | reverse complement strand
TTCAAACTCCAACATATAATATCATTATATTATCCGTGCAATACACGGGTTAAATGACTTGTAATTTATTAAGAGAAAATTTGGTGGATCGGTACATCTCTTTTATAGAGGATCCAGACATACCCAACCGACTAGTTGAATCATTATGAAAGAAGCTAGTGCTATAGTTATTCAAACCAAAAACCATGATTGGTGCCAAATAAGGTTTAATCATATAAGTTCTGCTATACAAAAGCTATCTAGATTATGTCGAAGAACTAAACTATTCAATCTGATAAGAGCCTTATCTTTTTTAGCTATTCTAATATTCCAATGAAATGTTATCATGTGGAATGGATTAAGAATATCTTTTGTTCCTTCACCTTGCCCATACAAATTGAATTTCTATCCTTGGCTCTACCACTACCATGCCTACAGGTCCCCATTGCAACACAACATCGTCTTCAACATCACCCCATTCCCCTAGTACCCTTTCATCTTAAAAATCAGCTGCTCTTGATCAAGGGTTTCTAGATCAAAGTCAAACTCACCTTCTATTGCAGTGAAGAGTTAAAGAGTTTTCTTGAATTCTTGCTCGACTAGGACTAACATTTCTCTGAATTTCATCTTGTTGTATCATTGACTTTTGAACTTGTGAATTTCTCTCCAGTTGTGGCTATCCTACAACCAGTTCTTGGCATTCGATACTAGTTTCTTTCTTGGTTGAGTGCTCAAATTATAAGTAGTGTTTTCTGTATGCACTTGCCTTATTCTTGTTAAGAAGCTAACACGTAGGATAAAAACTCCTTGGTTGAGTGCTCAAATTATTAGTAGTTGCCACGTAGGATAAAAATTCCACGTCATGTTTCCATCCATCCAAAGTTAAAAAAATTAGGGCAGTTATTAGAATTGAAAAAAAATGAAACATTGATGTTATAATTGAAATGACATTATCATAATTGAAAAACAAAACGGGCAAACGTTATTGATAAGAAAGATAATTTGACCAATCCAGATCAATTAAAACACTATCGTAATAGCCAAATTCCCTCTCCACTGTAACCGTATCAACTACAATGGGCATCCAATAATTTTTTCAATAGACATAACACACTCATAATCCTAATACTGTTGACCTAGTTTAGGAAATCTTACCCAATAAATGCCTTTGTTGTTCTTTGTATCTCCGAATCAAAATCTGGAGTCCATTTAGTAAGTCTCAACACTTAATTACACAATTTCCGTGGACCACCACCAATCCAAATTCGCATCAACTCTTCGTCAACCATAAATCTTACCAACCCCCCCTCTTTCCAAGCAAAATGATTTTCAATACACTTTCAGGACCCCATAAATTTAAAGTCGTACTCTTCACTTGAGCCAAATTAATCTTGTTAAATCCAAATCTCCGGACGAAAAAATGTTTACAATACCGTTCCTATTTCTACAGCTTATTTTGGCAGTCTAATTGAAAAAATGTTGTCTCTGATCATTGGATTTGGTAGATCACCCACTTTTATGTTTTTAGATTTTTCACTTCTCACCTTTTCCGCAAAAGACGCACTTGATTTTCTAGAGCACCTAGTTTTTCACCTTGTTCACTTTGTACCACTACACCCTTGTTTCTTTGATCAATAGACAAATTCCAATTAACTTCAAAATCTGATAGATCTATTAGACTTTGATGAAGCTCTCAATCGTTTTTCTTTTTTCACTAAAAATAGTAAGACAGGTGAAGATGAAACGATAAAATTTTTGAAATTCCAATAAGCCAAATATACCAATACTCAAAAAACAAACAATAAGAAACCAAAGCAATAAAAAAGATAAAGTCACAAAGTTTGTTACTTGGTAAAACCCAAACAGGGAAACCTCAACAGTTACCTTTGTAGCCAACAAAACAATCAACTATATAGTTCAATCCCAAGTTACAATCTGCACATTTATCTAATCTACCTGCATACACCTGTGAGACTAGATAGTTCAACTGGCCTACAACCATTGTGAAGTCGAATCCCAATGTTCTTCACTCCTTGAATGAGTGATTCCTCCTTTAGTACTCTTGATGCACACACAAGAAGATTGTGAAGTCAAATCTCTGAACACACAATAATGATATTGATTGGGAAGATGATTGACTTAACAAAGTCTAAAAAAGAAGAAGAAGAAGATTGATGGAAGAAGATGAAGTTTTCTCTTACAAACAAACAAACTCCCTAATAGAAAAAGAGACAAACTAGAAAACTTATTTAGAATAGGTTTAAAACACCTATTTATATTAGGGTTAAGAGATCAATAATAAAAAATCTAATCGATATGTGAGAGAAAATAAAATTTTCTAATCACTATCCAGACAGACTTAAATTTATAAAAGATATGCATGCTCTCTCTTCGGACAAGGAAAAGAACTTTTCAGAGAAAGACTATAAACAAACACGTATCAAAGAAAAAATTGTCTGCTTTCTGTCTGGACAAGGAATTTATCTGTCCAGACTGACACCCAAACTGAAAGCCATGGGAACTCTCGACATGAATTGCACGCATATCAAAATCAACTCCTAACAATAATGTGGTCGAGGATAGATAACTAGTAGACCTCTATCAAAATCACGAAATGGTGTCAAACCTTTCCTGACCCTTTTACCCCTCCAAAACCTTATCTCCTCCACGAACCTTACCAAATCAAGTAAGGCCTCTTTTCCCACCGGTTGGTATGGCCTCGGCCATCACCACCTCAGCCCCTTTAAAGAATGCTACCCACACATATATCCCCTCACCTAACTCCACACCCAACCTTAACCATGTGAGCTCCTTTATTTTGAGAGAAAGAGAATTTGTTATGGAAGAAAATCTTCAAAGAGATGCCTTACCAACAGATCTGGCTACTGAGCAGAGGAAATCATAGAAACCATGCATCCCATTGCTTAAAAGTAAACCTTTTTTAGCAGGAAACGAAGAATTGACATACACCTCACCGGTTTTTAGCGATGGGATCTTGCAAATTGAAGAAGAATTTTGTGAACAAGGAGAGAAGGATTGGGAGAATATGGTGGTGGCTTTCTTCCTTGAAAAGAAATTGTCGTATTCTCTTGTTAAAGCCACACTAGAGAAGAAGTGGAATTTAGAAGGTAAGGTGGATCTCATGTTAGATGAAGATCTCTACTATTTTAGTTCCACCAACCTAGGGGATCGGAACTATGTCATTGACGAAGGCTCCTCCCACATATTGGGTAAGTTGTTAGTGATTTTCCTGTGGTCTAGAAAAATTGAGATTGATAGAGGCAAGGTATCTAAAATTCCTATTTGGGTTAAATTCTACAAAGTCCCCAAATTCCTATGGAACTCCAAAGGTTTGGAAAGAATCGCTAGTGTAAATGTAATATCTTGTGAATTGTGACAAAAGAAGACAAAACGGTCATTTCACATGTATTGTATGTAATGACTCCTTGTAACAGTCCTAAATATAGTTTTGAGTATGTACGTAAAGCTTCGGAGCTGAAGACCTTAAAACTTGATGCGAGCGGCAACATCTAGAAGTAAAGATGAAGGCAGTACACAATTACTCATCAGTCGACTGAAAGCTTAAGGGAGTTTGATATTTTCTCCTTCAGTCGACTGACCAAGTAATGGATTATTTTCTCCTTCAGTCGACTGACCAAGTAATGGATAATGTAACATTATCTCTTCAGTTGACTGACCCTATGATGAATTCTGAAGATTTGTTCTTTAGTCGACTGATTGACGGGCTGAATATAGTTTTGGGCCTTGTCACTGTTTTGTGTGTTCCGACCCACTTCTCCAAAGCTGCTTTTCGGTCAACTAAGTTTGACCAATGGATCTATCACACTTTTGAAGGGTTTTTAAGGCAAGAGATGTCTAAGAAACCCTGGAGGATTTTTAGCAAACTTGAAGCAAAAAAGAACTACCACCATAGAAGCTCAATTTCTACAACTTCATCAAATCCATCCCAAATCACTCAAAAGATTTAATTCTCCTAAACCCATTAGTGAGTGAGTGATTTGCAAAGAGAATTAACTCTTGATTTTTCTTGAGTGAGCCATAACTTTCTTCTCTATCTACCCATCAAGTGAGGTGATTAAAGAGAAACCCAAACACACTAAAGGTGAGACCTTTGAGTGTTCTACATCTTGATTGAAGGTGTATTGGTGAAATCCTAGTTGGTGGTAGCTAGGTTAGGGGCAAGGAGTGTCTCTACAACTTTTAAGTTAGATAGATCAATACTAAAGGGAATAGTGTAGAGTGTATGGAGGTGCGCCTTCACTTTAGATCTCTACAACCTTGCACACCTTCTTTGTCTCTACATCTCTATATGTTTGCTTGTTAGTTGTAGATCTCGAGTATCTGCTTATCTTGTTGTTGCTATCTTTTTTATCTGTTATCGTCTTTTCTGACATAGTTGTAGATTTTTTAAAAAGGGACTATTCACCCCCCTCTAGTCAGTTGGACACCATTGTGTAGATTTCTCAATTGGTATCAGAACGGGTTGCTCACAAAAGGTTTCAAAACCCTGAGTAAAAGATCCGCACGATGATGTCCACCACTGAGGGTAGCGATGTGATCGAACAAACCTCCTCTCTTTGACAGAAAGAATTACACCTTCTGGAAGTTAGGGATGGGAATCTTTATTAAGTCTCTGGATTCTAAATGCTGGCATGTTATAGAAAATGGTTATGTAGAGCCCACCATCACCTCCACAGTGGGTGGTGTGACCAAGACCTCTCTTGCTCCCATCGACACATGGTCACAAGTAGAAAAGGATTTTGAGCATGAGAATGCTCGGGCCCTAAATACTATTAATTGTGGAATTTCTCTGAGGAGTTCAAATCTATCATGACTTGTGAAACCGCCAAAGCGTCTTGGGATATTTTGGAGCTTTCTCATGAGGGCACTTCACAAGTGAAAGACTCTAAGCTCCAGATGCTCACAACCTAATTTGAGCGTATGAAAATGGAGAGCAATGAGACCTTTGGAGATTTCTGGTTGAGACTTCAAGATTGCACTAAATCTATGTGGGGTCTTGGTCAAGAAGTCGATGATTCCGTAATTGTCCGTAAGTTCCTTCGCTCCCATCCTGATAAGTTTGATCCTAAAGTAACAGCCATAGAGGAAGCGAAGGATGTGGGTAAACTTGACCTAAAAGAGCTTGTTGGTTCCATACAGACTTTTGAACTCAAGATAGCTCCACGATTCTCTAATTCCGACAGCTCGAAACCTGAAAAATCAAAAACCTTTAAATCTACAATTTCTGATGACTCTGATGATGATCTTGCTTTGATGGTAAAGAGAATGGGTAAGATGTACAGGAAAGGCAGTAACTTCATGTGGAATCATTCTACATTTTTTCCCTCAAATGACAAGAATACATCAAAGTTTGAGATAAAGAAAGGGAAAAGGTCTGATGATAAGAAATGTTATACATGTGGAAGAATTGGGCACATATCTACAGTGTGTCCCAACAACACCTCTAGACCCAAGGCCATGAAAGCTACAGCAGGTTCAGGTTCATATTCAGATACAGAGAGTGACTTTGACTCGACAGATGATGAGGACTCCACCTACAAGAGAGCTCTGATGTCTATCTCAATTTCTCTGCTTGAGTGTGAGACCACAGGTCAGGAAAGTGAAGATAGTGACTTTGAATGTGACTCTGAGGATGGAGATCTCCAGTCGGCCTACAATGAACTCTATGAAGAATATAAGAAAAGCTACAAAGAAATTGGAAATCAACAAGGCTAAAGTCAAAGATCTGAATGACAAGTGCCAAGTTCTTCAAGCAAATAAAGTGCAACTTCAAGATCAAGTCATAAATCTCAAGTCTTCAATCCAGTCTATGTCTGATGAGAATGAGAGCTTATCTCTAGAGTTGAAGAGAATAAAGATATCTATAGGGAAGACAGAGGAGTCCACTTCGACCTGTGAGATACTGAATTTGGGCAACCTACTTATGTTGTCTAGGAGTCCTCATGACAAGACCGGACTAGGCTACAGGGTTGGCAAAGAGACACAACCTCCTACAACGAAACAAAGCTTGATTCTACAACGTAAATATCGAAGCTAATACTTCTGTGGTCAGCCTGGACATATACGGAGATTCTGCAAGAAAAGACGAGCTAACAAGAAGATTAACAGAGAGTCTAAACTGAAGAGGACAGTGGCTTCACTTGAAGCCAAGAGAAAATATCTTGAACTCCTAGTTAGCAAGTCCTCCACAGAGAAAGCCATTAAAGTATGGCAATCAAAGAAGCTGACCATCTCTACCAGCTCACCTGACACACTTGCTAAACATCTTGGGAGTCCTGACACTTTACTCAGCAAGGATGACAAGAATACCTCTACTTGCATAGCACTCATGGCTAAAATCTCTCATAAAGGAAAGGAAGTAGAGTCAGAATTCTCAGAAGTTGACTCCTATGCTGGAGAAAGTGAAGTAGAAGGTGGCTACCACTATGGAAGAGCTAGTGATGAAGTGTACCAAGAATGCTATGACTTGTCCAAACAACTTAGTCAACTTAAAGTCAAGCATAAGGACCTTCAGGAAAAACTTGCTAGAGTACATGATGATCGAGAAGAAGCATACCTCATGACTGATGTGCTCACAGGTGAACTAGCAAAACTTAAAGAAGAAAATGATAACTTGAAGACTGAACTAAAACGGAAGGTCTCTCATAGGAGAACAACTCTATCTAACTCTACATCTCGAAGTCATCATTCTCTCACTTCCAGAAGAAGTGTATATTCATCTAGCTTGAATGTCTCAGGTATCTCTGATGAACTACTATGCAACATGTTTGATGAGAGCCTTCACATTTATATGAGTAGATATACTCGATATGTGCCTAAGTCTTACATGAAGAAACAGTTAAACACTCCCTCCCATTCCTACTTCCTAAGTGTGTTTCCTTGTGGGTTCACTAGTACTTGTGTACCAAGTGGACCCTCTAACCGAACTACGACGCGTCTGATCCCCTATACCACTTTGCATATTCTAGTTTGGGGTACGTAGGCAATTACTTGTTGAGACAAATAGTGCGATGTCAAAATATAAGTTTTACTTCCTTGGCTGTATAACTTATATATGTTTTTAGTGCTTCATGGTCTATCTTAAATGTTTCAGTTAATAGGAAACTCATGAGCCTAAAGTGAATCCAATCTTATGCCTGGTCTCTCCATGATGTGAAAGGCTTACTTTTGTTGGTAATGTATTCATATCATGTCCTTGGTATAGTTGGTGTATCTTCTTTGTGTGAACACCTTGATTTAGGAGTTCAAAAGCATGATAAGTGTGAATGAACATCAATGGAAGTGGTCGGCATGTCTTAGACAGGAATGAAAACCATGTGTATCTTTATGGTCGGCGTAGTCTAGGCACGAGGGGAGATCAGGTTAATTCCTATGTGATGGGCACATTTCTCATGTTGGTGAACTGTTTGATCAGTGTGTTCTTGAGAGTTTATCCTTGTTGCATCTTGTTTGTGTATGATAGCATGTTCTGTTTTCCTTGTTATATTTTGTGATCATGCTCATCCCCTACCATGCTTATAAATGTTCATATTGCATATATCTTGTTGCATGCATTGGTTGTGTGTCCTAGATGACCCCAAAGCTGAGATCTAGTGTGTGTAACCTATCAAGCATGAAAAACTTCTATCTTTGATTGATTTGAGTTGTACGTGACTAAGATAAAGTGATCGGCATTTCTTTTGAAAATCTAGTGGATTTGTTCACAAAATTGATGGATATGAGATGTGGTTGTGTATTGAGCTGAAATGACAAGATGAGGATGTTATGTTGTTAGTTTTGGATTGTTTATGTTGGTTGGAAGAGTGACTGGATTAGTTACAACAGGTTGGAAGAAGTGTCAGATTTCTTTTTCGTAGAACCAAGATGAAATATACCATCAGTCAACTGATCTTTTATTTTTTTGCTTAATCTCTGCTTTCAGTCCTCTGTAAACTCAGATATGGTAACAGCTTTCAGTCGACTGATCATATGTCTCGGTTGGGCCCTATTTCGATCCAGTAACTGATTCAATGGTTTAAAAAGCTTTTTTATCTTTTTTTCTCTCTTCTTCACCACTACGTTCCAACCTATTATAACTTCTCCCACACCTCAAACAGTTACAAAACCCTATTTTATCAAAACCTATCTTCCTTCATCTTTCCTTTGTATTATCTCTTTGTTTTCTTTGTATAGCAATGGTTCTACCTAAAAGAGCAAGGGGTTATGGTTTTGCTTCTTCACCAAACGCTTCTTCTGCTTTCATTATACCTCCTTCTGTAGAGTTTCTTCCATCTTAATCTGTAAGAGACAACTCTAATGTCTACTATGTTTCCTCTGCTGCAAAAGACTTGTTTCTTCTCAAGTTTTCTCGAAGCCCTATCTCTTTAGAGAGATTTGTTATCTTTGAGGACTTAGAGCCCTATGATTTGGAGCATATCTTATTATCTTCTAGGCTGATTGTCTTCAATGGCATTGAGAGTATGGCACACAAACTCACCTCTCAGTATTTCTATGCTAACATGTCTAATATCTCTTATGAGTTTCTTTCCTTCAAGACCTTTCTGTATGGGAATTCCCTTGAGATTACTCTTGATTTCATTGTTGAGAGGTTTGGTTTTCCTCGACCTGCTCTTGAATATATTTTCAGTAACCCCTTGTCTATCACTCCTAGCATGTATGATGATTTTCTGCATGATGGTATGTTAATGCTACGGAGTAGGAAGTTTCCTATTTCTGGGGCTATCTCGACTGCTAAGATGTGCCCTAGATGGAGAGTGCTCCATAGGATTATGATCAGCAATGTTTTCTGTAAGGCGGGTTCTCTAGCTGAGGTGCCTAAGGATGAGGCCTACTGGTTGTGGAGGGCATGATTAAGGGACTTCTTGAACATCCCTTTGATTATTTGGTATAGGATGGTGAATGCATAGGATGGCAGCACCCAACAATTCCTTACCCTATGGTGCTCTGATAAAGGAATTGGTTCCTAAAGGGATACTGAATGAGTCTGTTGCATGGGTTAGTGCTCTGGAGGCACTAAGCAAGAAAACTTGAAAGGCTATGAATATTCCTGAGGGGCCAGGAAAGCCAGATAGATTTTGAGGACAGGGTACTTGAGTACCTGGGTGGGATGGATGAGGTTGTTCAGATGCAGACCTTGAGCATCCAAGACATCCAGAACACTATTGCTTCTTAAGGTAGGTAGATACAGCACACCCGTGACTACGTTAGAGACCTCAGGCTACATCAGATGCCATCTTGGGGGAGGTCTGAGGAAGAGGGTGAGTAGAGGTATCCATGTTCTCACATTTATGATTCTGGCCGACCTGGTGGTCCTGGTGGTCTTGGTGGTGCTGGTGGTTCGGGTGTTTGATTGTTGACGGGGACCACACTTGGATCAATGATGATCGATCTTATCTCAATAAGGACCCCCTGTGGAGGTCATCTAGGGTTGAGTCTTTGTGTTGTTAGTGTCTTGCAATTTTTTTTTTGTTATGTTGCATCTATGATGATGTCAGATACTTATGTTTTTTATGTGTACTTAAAACATTTTCTTTATTTATCTATCAGGATGGTTTTAAGGTTTACCTATAGCTTGTGGTATTGTTGCTCTGATTATACATATCTTTTCTTTATCACTTGCTATGGATGAATGCAAGCTTCTTATGCATATATATTCTTTTTTTGGATATCATATATCAGTACGTGTTGTACACATCATGCCTTTCACACACTTTGGTTGTTTTTGGATATATGTTTGTGATGTGTGTGGATGGCTAGTTGACTTGTATCCCTGTTAACTAGCCCTGGATGTTACATGTTAAATCTTATGATGGTTGAGCTAGCATGTCCTTGCAGCATGTTGAAAGTGGGTTGTTCATGTTTGGAGATCATTGTGGATTTTTTAACTTGTTTGAGCAAGGACCCTTTTTCAACTTTTCAAAAAAGGCGGAGAAGGGATATATGAATATGGATTATTTGATGATGAATGTTTCTTACTTATGATGTTTCATAAGTGGTGGTTCTTGCTTATTTTATATACATGTGTGGATCTAACCCTAGTACGAGATGTTTACCTTTGAAGTCTTCATTTATAGGCACATACTTAGGGGGAACTATGGTTGAGGTGGAGCTGTTGTGTACAAGTGACTCCTTAGTGTTTTGTTATGGTTTAAACATGTATTATGTATATTCATACATGTTTTTGTCACAAGTTCCCAAAGGAGGAGATTGTAAATGTAATATCTTGTGAATTGTGACTAAAGAAGATAAAACGGTCATTTCACATACATTGTATGTAATGAGTCTTTGTAACAATCCTAAGTATAGTTTTGAGTGTGCCCGTAAAGCTTCGGAGCTAAAGACCTCAAGACTTGACGCGAGCGGCAACATCCGAAACAAAGATGAAGGCAGTACACAAATGCTCATCAGTCGACTGAAGGCTTAAGGGAGTTTGATGTTTTCTCCTTCAATTGACTGACCAAGTAATGGATAATATGACATTATCTCTTCAGTCAACTGACCCTATGATGAATTCTGAAGATTTGTTCTTCAGTCGACTGATTGACGAGTTGAATCCAGTTTTGGGCCTTGTTACTGTTTTGTGTGTTCCGACCTACTTCTCCAAAGCTGCTTTTCGGTCAACTAAGTTTGACCAATGGATCTATCACACTTTTGAAGGGTTTTTAAGGCAAGAGATGTCTAAGAAACCCTGGAGGATTTTGAGCAAACTTGAAGCAAAGAAGAACTACCACCATTGAAGCTCCATTTCTACAACTTCATCAAATCCATCCCAAATCACTCAAAAGATTTAATTCTCCTAAACCCATTAGTGAGTAATTGTAAAGAGAATCAAGAGCCATAACTTTCTTCTCTATTTACCCATCAAGTGAGGTGATTAAAGAGAAACCCAAAAACACTAAAGGTGAGACCTTTGAGTGTTCTACATCTTGATTGAAGGTGTATTGGTGAAATCCTAGTTGGTAGTAACTAGGTTAGGGGTGGCAAGGAGTGTCTCTATAACTTTCAAGTTAGACTAAAGGGAGTAGTGTAAAGTGTAAGGAGGTGTGCCTTCACTTTGGATCTTCTTAATGCAATGGTGGCGACTTGAGGAGTGGATGTAAGCACTATGTCGAACCACTATAGATCTTGTGTCTTGTGGTTTACTTTCTTTCTTTATGTTTTCTTTTCATGTCTTAGTTTGTAGTTTAAATCTCTATAACACTATTTAGTTTCTAGTTAGTTATCTTTGAACTAGAAAGTAGGAGTGCCTCTTTCTCTACCCACCTCAAGAAGTTCTTAGAGCATTCCCAATGGGAGGTAGGCTAGGCCACCTCCACGTAGGAGCCACCTAGGAGAAATTCACCTTGCCACCTCAAATGACCACCCTGTGAGCTAGGCAAAAGTGGGTGTTTCCCAATTGGAAGGTGGATTGTTCATGGCACGGCATTGCCATTGTCGTTCAAAATTTTATATACACACGGCTGCCGTTCGCTGAATGGGCTTGGGATTGGAATGGGCTTTGATTGGGCTTCATACGGCATTGCCATTGCCGTGCGATTATTAAAATCTCCATACGGCATTGCCTTTGTCGTGTGTCAACATTTGCAGAAAAAAAATTGATAATCAAACTGATCAAATCACAAAGGATGTTGAGAAATAATAATCACCTTCTTACTATGACATCACTGAAATCGCAAAGACTACCCATTTTAACTGATCGACCATCTCTAATTATTGGCATAAAAACTGCAATTATCAAATTATCAAATCGATCTTTAAGAACCTCCAAATTCATCAAAACCCCTAATCAAATTTAACATTACCAAGAAACCCCAAATCGATAAATCCCCAAATTTGATTTGATTTAAGAAAAAAAAAAAATTTTATTACTAAAACTGAACATGAAAAAAGAAGAAAGTGATGAAAACATATGTGAAAGAGCATAGCTATGAGTAGTCTCAAACCAAATTTCAGCAATTTGCATATCTTTTATCTGTTTTGCCAATAGTGAAATCAAAGAATAGAGGAGCAGAGAACTCATATGTTTCATCGATCATTGTATTACAATCCATTGATGATTCTAACTATATCGTCGTCTTGTTGTTGTTGATGTTCTTCTTTTTCAGGTTTCAATTTGATTTCTTCGAAGTGGCAGAGAGAAAGACAGAGACAGAGAGAGTTAGAAGAATGTTAGAAAGGGAAGATTTCTTAGAAGTTAGACAGAGAGGGTTTAAAACACGCACGGCGAACAGAATGCCGTATGGCTTAAAAATTCACACGGCAGCCGAAATACCGTATGGGTTTTTAAAAATCGCACGGGATTCGAAATGCCGTATGAATTTAAATGACCCGGCAGCCGTGTGGTGATGGCCAGGCACTAGAAATGTCGTGCGTATCATTTCAGAAGGTGGGATGGAAGTGATGGAATCCACCTTCCCATTGGGAAACCAAAATATGTGTTTGAAGGTGGATTTCCTACTCCACCTTGTGAAATCCACCTCCTATTGGGAATGCTCTTAACAACTAGTAACTCCAATTGGGTGTTTGTAGTCTTAGAGTTGAGTACTTGTTTAAGTGCTCAATCTCAAGGAGACACAACCCCAAGGACTAGCAAGCTTGTTTATGAGTTTGTGTAGGGATAGAAAACTACAACTCTTGACCTTGCATACCTTCTTTGTCTCTACATATCTATATGTTTGCTTGTTAGTTGTAGATCTCGAGTATATGCTTATCTTGTTGTTGCTATCTGTTTTATCTGTTATCTGCTTTGAGCATCACATAGTTGTAGATTTTTTCAAAAGGGACTATTCACCCCCCTCTAGTCAGTTGGACACCATTGTGTAGATTTCTCAGCTAGTGTTATTGGAAGGCCTTTTTACCTTGATAAGAATACAGAAAGCATAAAACTACTTACTTTTGCTCGGGTGTGTATTGAAATTGATACCTCTAAGAGCAGTCCCAATGGGAGGTGGATTCCACAAGGTGGATTAGGAAATCTACCTCAGCTCCAAGAGCAAGAATTTGTTTTCCAATGGGGAGGTGGATTTGGTTACTTCTATCCCACCGAGGTGGGCAGCAAGGTGGCTTTCTTGGCCACAACATACGGCTGTCGTGCCATTATTTCTACCACAAGGCATTTCAACTGCCTTGCAATGATGGTAAATTTATAATATTTCCATTAAAATGTTTAGGACGCACGACAGTTGAAGTGCCTTACGGTAAGTTATAGGTGACACGACAGTCGAACTGTCGTTCGTTCATTAAATAAAGCCCAAATCAGCCAAGCCCACTTTTTACACGGCAACCATTTGTACATGAACAAACATACGACATTCTGAATGTCGTGCCATGTTCAAATCCACTTTACGATTGGAAGACCCCACATTAGGCTAGCCCACCGGGTGGATAAATGATGTGGCAAGGTGGAGGTGGCCTTGCCCACCTCCCGTTGGGAATACTCTAAGGAGCTTCCTGCAATAATACCCATAAAAGTGCAAAGAGTAGATACACGTCACTGAATATTGAAGTAGAGTATCCTTGGGTGCCTTTCATCTGTACCATTTGCAAGGAATTTGGGCATGCCACTACAAATTGTTTTGGGCATGAAAAAAATCAGCAGCAAAAAGGATTCAGATATGGGTTGGAAGATTGTAAACTTTAAAAGAAGGAAGAATGAGACAACTACAAAGAATGGTGGTGGAAAGGAACCAAAGGAGAATATAATTGTGTTGAAGCGAGGGGACAAAATGAATGATTTTGATGGTGCTTTCGAGTTACCCACGAAGAACACATTTGTAGCTCTACAAGAAGAAAGTATGTTCTCAGTTCAAACTAAGACATGAGTGGTACTAGAATATAATGAGGGAGCTGAGAGGCCTAATACAACCAGCTCTAGCGGCTCTAAAGTCCAAGAAACTGTAGATCAGGAAAAAGAGATGAAGGTTAAGGAAGGAGAATTGAAACAACAGTTAAAGTAGTTCTAAAGGATGGAATTGTTGAGCAGTTGAACAGAGAATTGAAGGAAAAAAACTAGACAAAAGAAAGCATGTAGTGAGCGTAAGCAGGATGAGAATGGAACAGATGAGGGAAGATATCACAGTAAGGATACACTAGATGATGGGAGTGATGGTAAGATGACGATGTCAAAGAAAAAGATAAACCAAACTCATATCACTCTAGAGAGTGAATTCCCTCCTGGTTTGAAGGCTTGAGTAAGCAACAACAACATTTGTCGAAAATGTCGAAAGTTGCCAGTAATTTGATAGGAGTCGAATCTATGGTGAACCAAGAAAACATTGTGAATTATCTTGTGGTCCCTTTAGCTAAAGAAATGGGTTTGACGGGCATGAGCATAGAAGGACAACATAAACTCTTCGGAGATTTGTTGAAGTCGAATAACCGTAATCCTGTTTGAGTTAGACGCATGATTTATGTCCTTTGGCATATGTTGAATCATGCTGTCATGTTACTTGTAGTGTCAAGTCTGTTTTATCTGTTAGCACACTTAGTATGTGTTGATTGATCATGTTTCGCATTCTTGTTCTTTTTTTTTTCTCAACAATAAAATTTTATTTTTTTAAAA
>JABWDY010018756.1:2665-17642 GCA_013358455.1 Thalictrum thalictroides | reverse complement strand
TGTACGCAGGATTATGCTTCGTATAAACAAAAAATTCCTACGCAGGGTCATGCTGCGTATAGATTTAAAGATAACAATTAAAATGGAATGGTGCGTTAGGGAGCATCAAATGTCTGATTTTGGAATACCTAAAAAACCTTTCAAATTACCTTCCAAATGCAGACGTGGATTCCAAAATTTGGACGCCCGTTAGAGATGCTCTTAATATAGATACTTTTCTTCGATGACTGGGCAAAATTCATTCAATAATAGTACAGTTGCTCCAAGTTTGTGGTTGGAGATAAATCTGGGCTGGATTAATATCTCTAGAGGTGGAAATTGGGTCAGGGGGTGTAGGGTCAGATTCTTTCAGGGTCGAGTTGGGACGTTGGGTGTATGTACTATCCTTTTGGTGGGTTTGTACTTTGTACTATCTTTGGTGAGCTGGGGTTCTATATAACAATAATAATATAGCAGAGCCAGATTTCAAGCACACTTCCTTCACTCTAGTGAATTTATCCAACTAAATGATTTTCTTCTTTCTGAGCGTTAGGTGTTTGTGACACAACAATGATTGTTTACTGTTGGCATTGAGCTGCACTAGACCCAGTGTGTTCCTGCACATATGTGATACATTCCGGATCAATCTTTGTGACTCGTTGCTGAAATTTAACCTTGTGAGATCTTTGAATTATTAACATCCCTCGGAGAGATCTTCCAGTTACGTAATGACTCTATGCTCCTTACCTAGCTGAATGATGACCGTTCGCTGTCTACCCTTAGGTGCAGTGAGGGTCCAGGCCTATCACTTGGATCAGCAGACCCATATTGGCTCTACGCTCCTTCCCTAGCATACACGCTTGCAGTCTACCGTTAGGTGCGGTCCAGGCCTATCATTTGGATCAGCACACTTGTATTGGCTCGGTTAGTGTAGCACACAACAATATTATGGATGATATTACAGTTTTCTTTATGAAGATGGAGCATGGCATTACAGTGGAGAGCTTTTCCAGACTCAAGAATGATGATCCATTTTATTTACATAAGAAAATTTATTCGTTCAGTACCGAATACAGATAATTACTTGTATTATTTCCATGATTATCCCCTATTTATAACATTTTGAAAGAATTTACATTTTTATTTTCATTTAAAAATAAATTTCTGGTTTATACATTGATGAAGCAGGGGGGATCCAAAGCATGTAAGCCATTGGGCATTGATGAAGCCCATACATGGCCATCACCTCCCGCCCAGCCCGGAAATAGAACCCAGCCCCCCATCTGATCCATTTATTTCTGCAAGCAGGGGGATCCAAAGCTACGCCAGCCAGGTAAATGGATATAATGCAAAATCAGCCAATGAAAAGAAACTTGATAAGATAATCTGTCATTCCCCCACTCTCATTCAACCATTATCCAATCTCAGTTGCACATAACATAGACCACACAACAAGATCACACCTCATCCTCACATTAACTTTATTAAAGTCCCTTCTTTCTGCTCATCTTTTGTTTTTCTATTGTTCATAGTTTCACTACACCAAGCGAAAAACACATATCCGCTATGGCCACTGTTACCTCTGCTTCTGTTGCCATTCCCTCATTCACTGGCCTGAAGGCTGGTGCAACCACTAAAGCAGCCAGTTTCTGTAAGGTGTCAGCCTCTTCAAAACCCATGGTTGGAGTCAAGGCATCCCTAAAAGATGTGGGAGTCGCTGTTGCAGCGACTGCTGCTACTGTGATGTTTGCCAGCAATGCTATGGCTATTGAAGTTTTGCTTGGAAGTGATGATGGAGGTTTGGCATTTGTTCCCAACAACTTTTCTGTCAGTGCTGGAGAGAAAATCACCTTCAAGAACAATGCTGGATTTCCCCACAATGTTGTATTCGACGAAGATGAGATTCCAGCTGGAGTAGAGGTTTCAAAAATCTCCATGCCTGACGAGGATTTACTCAATGGCCCCGGCGAGACATATGCTGTTACCTTGGATGCAAAGGGTACTTACAAATTCTATTGTTCCCCTCACCAGGGTGCTGGCATGGTTGGCACAGTGACTGTTAATTAATTCATCAAGACCTTAAAGTGTAAGAGATGTCATTGTAGGTTGGAGTAATAGAGTCAATCATGTTGAGGGCTGAGGGATTGGATGGAGCTACATCTTAGTACTTAATTGGTATTGCATTTTTTCATCTAAATTTGCATATTTTGTTGTGCATATTTACAAGTAAGGCCCTCATCTTAATTATTTTTAGTGCTAAAGGAAAGTTATTTTTCTTCTATGTTAAAAATTCCCTCCTAGAAAATATAAATGCGTGAATCACAACATAAACTCTGGTTTCTCAAAAGCAAAGGTTTTTGTGTATCTCCAGAAAATGCAAAGTCTGAGCTTCATTCGAAAACTTCTTGTTTAAACTCTTCCATGTATTTGTAGTCCACGTCACATAATATCAAATTCATCCTTGCGGATGTGATGAATGAATCACTAAGATGATAAGATAATCCATCCCCATAGTCCAATCTCAGTTCTACATGACAGAGACCAATGGTTCAAATATGTTGACAGATTTATCGTGAATAATATCCATTTAATCCAACAGATAAGTTAATGGTAATGAATTATCAAGAAAAATGGATCAAAAGTAAATGAATTTTGACATTCTACATATTGATATTAATCATGATATATGAAGGGAACCACTTTCAAAACTGAATGGTTAGTCCGAAAAGTTCAATGATAAAACAGAGAAGTTCAAATTTTCAATTTCCACCATTGAATAATCGATCAAAATTTTCAATTTCCACTTTGAATAGTCGATCAATATATCATTAATCCAAATATATCATTTTCATTACATCTTGAACTACGATATGTACCACAAAACAAGCTCACACCACATCTTCACATTCACTTTACCAACATCAGCTCCCTTCTGTCTCCACTTCTCTTAATTTTCCATTGCCACCTAGAAAAGCATTACACCAAGCAATTCATATCCACATTATGGCCACTGTTATCTCTGCTTCAACTGCCATTCCCTTCTTCACAGGCCTAAAGGCTGGTTTAACCACCAGAGTAGCCAAGCTTTCTAACGTGTCAGCAGCCTCTTGTACCCCCATGATTGGTGTTAAGGCATCACTAAAAGGTGTGGGAATTGCAGTTGCAGCAGCTGCAGCAACTGTGATGTTTGCCAGCAATGCTATGGCTATGGAAGTCTTGCTTGGAAGTGATGATGGGAGTTTGGCATTTGTTCCAAACGACTTCTCTATCAGTGCTGGGGAAAAAATTACATTCAAGAACAATGCAGGATTTCCCCACAATGTTGTGTTCGACCAAGATGAAATTCCATCTGGAGTAGAGGCTGAAAAGATCTCCATTCCCGAGGAGGATTTACTTAACAGCGCCGGTGAGACATATGTTGTGACCTTAAATGTAAAGGGCACTTACAGTTTGTATTGTGCACCTCACCAGGGTGCTGGCATGGTTTGGCAAAGTGACTCTCAATTAATTCATCAAGACCCTAAATGTAAGGGATGTAACATATTGTTACTACTTGAGTTGGTATGTAATTTGAAGGTTTTATTGGTTGGAGTAGTAGAGTTAATTACGGACGAATTGCCTTTTTGGTCAAGAAACTTTCATTTTATTTTCACTTTGGTCAAAGAACTTTTTTTTTTGCAAAACAAGCAATGAACTTTGGTTTTTTTTGCAAAATAAACAAAAGTTAAGCAAAATACAAATTGTAATTTGATTTTGCAAAACAAGCATTTTGCCTAATTTTGTTTTTTTTGCAAAAAAAAGTAAAGTTCATTGCTTGTTTTGCAAAAAAAAAGTTCTTTGACCAAATTGAAAAAAAAGTGAAAGTTCACTGACCAAATTGCCTATTTTTTCAGTTAATTACTGATGTTGAGAACTCAGGAGATGAAGATGTATATCAGTGTATCTTTATTCTTCATAGAAGTAAAATAAATTCATGTTCTTATTGTAAGTACAATAGTACGTTTGCCGCCAGCTGGCATTCAAGTAGCTCACGGTTCAGATTCATACGATGAACAGTGAACCAGCAGATAACAAGTCTAAAAAGAAACCTTCCAGAAGGACACGGTCAAAGCATGGAATGAACAGTTGTCAAGAGTACAGTTGTTTCATAAAAGATTCTTCCAGGTGGCTGGCCTATTAGATAACGGAATAAAGATAAGTAGTTGACATACAGGAGTACTAGAATACAGACTATTCTGTATTAAAGTAGTGATACAGGATAAGACACGTAACCCAATGGAGAGCGGTCGATCTCCATTGGCGATCTAACGGCCATCATCAAGCGGTGCCGGTTACCTATATATAGGGTATTGAAAGTCATGACCCAGGTATGATCTTTCAGTCTTATTTAGTCTACTTATCATCTACTCTACAAAAAACTAACTTGGTCGTCGGAGAGTCTTCCCACCGGAATACTTTGGTGGTTTTGCAGGTAGAAGGGAGAGTTAAGGATTGAAGGTTTAAAGTTAAAGACGTTTACAGTCTTACATTGGCGCTAGAAGAAGGGCCAGATCCAAGCTAGACCTGATTTTTCAAATCTAAAAAAGAAGTTTTTTCAGATCTAGGGTTGAGAAAAGTAGTTGCCGATCAGATCTAGGTTCTTTCTGGCTAACAATCAGTTGAGAAGAATGGTGGAAACCAGAGCAACAATTAGAGTAGAAGGGTTGAACGAAGTTCAGACCATGGTGGAAAATCTAAGAGAAGAAGCAAGATTGCTTAGGGAAGAGAACTCCAGGCTGAGGGAAGAATTCGAAGCAATGAGAAATCAGAATGCACCACCACCTCTACCACCTCCATTGGAGGAGGAAGACGAAGCAATTGATGACAACCAAGGTGATATCCGCGAGCGTGAGGAAGTTCATCCACCGCCACCTCAGGGATCTGAATCTGTGCCTTATCACAAAAGGGGTGAAGCGACATAATCATATGAGAAGTCAGAGCTCAATGATGTTGAAAGGGAACTGTTAGGGTTACCTCCAGCTACCCCATATGGTAGATTAATGAAAATGGTGACAAGTCTGAGAGACGAGTTCGACGCTCAGCTAAAAGGCAGGAACAGGATAGTAACGCGAAACCTCGAAAGGCTGGAGAAGAGACGAGTTCAACATGTCAACCACTTCAAGCAGAGAATGGCAGCCTGGGAAGGAGAATAGTATGACGGAATGTGGTGCAGGTTATTTCCAGGGAGCCTAACAGATAATGCTACAGATTGGTACTTAAGTTTGGCTCCTGGAAGTATGTCAAATTTTAGCCAGCTGAGCAAGGCTTTTGTAACTCATTATGTTCATCAGAAAAGAGAGACGGCAGTTATCGCCTCTCTGTTTGGACTTCACCAGAAGAAGGAGGAATCTTTGAGACAGTTCGTCACAAGATTCAAGACGGAAGTACTTAGAACAGATAACGGTGTAGATGAAAAGACAGCAGTAGTGGCGTTTCAAAAAGGAATCAGTACCAATTCTCCAGCCTACAACGTTATAGTATCACAGAATATGGGGTCCCTGGATGAACTCTACTCGAAGTTGGAGAAGCACATAAAATTGGAAGACATAGCCGCCAGACAACCGTCAAAGAATGTTGTTGTCAGTGTAGTCAAGGAAAAAGGGAAACAGACGGCTGAAGAAGAAAAAAAAGGACATGTCGCCAAAGAGCCATGGAGTCAGGCGAAGCCGTGATGGAAGTCGAGGCTATGATAGCAGACAAAATCATGACGGCAAACGAAGTCCACAGGGAAAGAGGTCTCTAAAGAGACCACCACCTCCTCTTCCGCCACTCAATATGACTTTGGAGCAAATCTATAGGCGGATAAAAGATAAAAAATTCTTTGTGGGCCCATCCACACGTTGCACAACAATTAGAAGCAAACCTTATTGTGATTACCATCAGACATATAACCATGCGACTAATGACTGCTATGAGTTCCAATCATTCATTGCCAAACTACTGAACAATGGTAGTTTAAAAGAATTTGAAGTCAAGACGACGAGAAGAAATAGTCCAGTTCGAGCCCCACGAGTACATGGCACAGTTAACATGATCCTGGAAGAAAGGGAGTCCGCCAACCAATGCAAAAAGAAGGTGAGAAGAGTTTGGCAGATAAGGGAGGATAACGGAACACATGACGCATAAATAGTTGTGCCCGTCATCAGAAATGGGTTCGTTATACACCAGAATGAACCTATTGGCTTCATTGAAGATGACTTAAAAGGAATTATGGTACCTCACAACGATCCTTTGGTGGTGTCAATCCTAATTGGAAACTGGAAAGTCAACAAAGTGCTGATCGATTGCGGAAGCGACATTGACATATTATTCAAAAGGGGTCTAGACCAAATGAGATTAAATCAGGAGTGTCTACAGAAGTCATCTGGCAATGTTTATGGCTTTAATGGAGGATCCATTCAACCATTAGGCGAGTTAGTTCTACCAGTTACAGCAGCAACCAGAACTGTCCTATCTCGTTTCGTAGTGGTGGACTCACCAACGGAATACAATGCAATCCTGGGGAGAGAGTGGATTCATCTAATGAAGGCCGATCCGTCAAGTCTGTACCAAAGGGTGCGCTTCCCAACAGAAGAAGGCCAGTATGAAATCCGAGGCAACCAAGCAAATGCCATGACAATCAGGCAGGCTACGGTAAAGGCAATGAGCAGCACTCCACCTGGGGGCGGTGAAGCCTCAACCTCAAAATAGCATCCACAGCAGCAAGGTGACGAGTTGCAGGAGGAGACACCCTCTAAAACAACTGAAGCAACAGAACCCGTCAACCTAGCAGAAGAAGGAGATCAGAAGGTCACATACATAGGCACACAAATGGCACCTGAGGTGAAATCTGATCTCATTTCGTTTCTGAAATTAAACAAAGTTGTATTTGCTTGGGATATTAATGACATGACAGGTATAGATACAAACGTCTGTTGTCATAAGTTAAATGTTGATCCTAACATAAGACCAGTAATTCAGAAGTTTAGAAGGACCAAACCGGCATTAATGGAAGCAGTAAGCCTTGAAATTAAAAAAATGTTTGATGCCGGTATGGTCAAAGAGATCCAATATCCAGAATGGGTAGCAAATATGGTAGCAGTTCTAAAGAAAAGCGGCAAAATCAGAATATGTATAGATTTTACTAATCTAAACAAAGCTTGTCCAAGAGATTTGTATGTAATGCCCAGGGTTGACGAATTAGTAGATCGAACAGCTGGATATGAGCTGCTATCTTTCATGGATGGGTATTCTGGTTACAATCAAATCTCAATGTTCGAACCTGATCAAGCTAAAACTTCTTTCTATGCCGGCAACAAAATGTTGTGTTATACCAAAATGCCCTTTGGTCGAAAGAACGCCGGTGCGACATACCAAAGGCTTGTGGAACACATGTTCCAAGATCTACTAAAGAAATCAATGGAAGTCTATATAGATGACATGCTGGTTAAGTCCATGAAAGCTTCGAGTCACCTTCTCGACCTTAATGATGCTTTTGACATTTTGCGACTATACAACATGAAGCTGAACCCAGAAAAATGTACCTTTGGTGTTACTTCAGGCAAATTCTTAGGCTACATTGTTACTAAAAAGGGGAATTAAAGTCAGTCAAGAACAGATTAGAGCTCTACTACATATGCCGTCACCAAAGAATCAGAAGCAAGTTCAAATCCTAGCTGGAAGACTCACAGCTCTTGGGAGATTCATATCAAGGTCGACGGACAAATGCAAGCCTGTATTCCAACTCTTGAGGAAGAATATAAATTTCAACTGGGATGATAGTTGCGAAGAAGCTTTCACAAAACTCAAACGTTATCTCAGCCAGCCGCCAATTCTGTCAAAACCGTCACCAGGTGAAAAACTTTCATTATACCTAGCAGTTTCATCTATTGTAGTAAGTGCTGTACTCACTAGAATAGATGAAGGAAATGAAAAACCAGTTTACTTTTTAAGTAAAAAAAAAACTGACCCTGAAACACGCTATACTAGAATAGAACAGCATGCTCTTGCTTTGTTGTTTGCAGTTCAAAGATTAAGGCCTTACTTTGAAGCGTATTCCTTCACAGTCATAACAAACCTTCCGCTTAATCAAGTAATTTAAAAAATTGAAAAAGCTGGAAGAATGGAGAAATGGGCAGTCAGTTTGAGCAACTTTGACATCCAATATGAGCCTAAAAAATCCGAGAAATCTCAAGTATTGGCTGACTTTCTAGTAGATTTCCCGGTTGAAGATATCACCTGGGAGGCCGACATGGAAATTGCTTCAGAATTAGAAGTACAAGCTGTGGAAGGAGGGAGAAATTGGCAAGAGGTAACAGGTTGGAGAACATTCACTGATGGTTCGGTAAGCAAAGATGGTTCAGCAATCGTATCGTTTTCATCACTCCTAATGATACAAGGATCAAAGTAGCTGAGAAGCTAGGCTTTCCGGTAACTAACAATGTAGCGGAGTACGAAGCCATTCTAACAACACTCAAAATAGCCAAATCTATGAAGATAGAAAAAAACAACACTCAAAATAGCCAAATCTATGAAGATAGAAAAACTAACGGTTTTTTCAGATTCGAAACTTGTCGTAGAACAATATAATGGTGTTTACAAGGCACTCCATGAAGTTATGAAGAAATACTTGGCGGCATTAAAAGAACCAGTAAAGCAATTCTCCAACATTGACATTATTCACCCTTGCCGAGGTGAAAACCGTCATGCCGACGCTTTAGCTTTCATTGCGGCCACTATGGGAGAAGCAGAAACAAAAACAATCAAGGTATCAAGATGAGATCACCCAATCATCAACGAGAAGAAATTAGTAATGCAAGTCACTAAGGACTTGGGGGCAAGTTGGATGGACCCCATTATTGCTTACCTCAACAGTGGCTCCTTACCTCAAGACGCAATTCAAGCAAGGTCAATAAAGGAACAGTCAAAACGTTTTTCTTTAATACAAGGAGAGATGTACAGAAAAACACCGAAGGGACCAACACTGAAATGCGTACACCTATCTTTAACAAAGAAAA
Source organism: Thalictrum thalictroides (assembly GCA_013358455.1). Lineage (NCBI taxonomy): Eukaryota > Viridiplantae > Streptophyta > Magnoliopsida > Ranunculales > Ranunculaceae > Thalictrum > Thalictrum thalictroides. The sequence continues at coordinate 8,628 of JABWDY010018756.1, read as the reverse complement.
TTATGGACGAAATCCACTCCGAAAGCTGCGGGAGCCACTCCCCAAGAAGATCGATGGCTCATAGAATCATGATACATGGTCATTTTTGGCCACGGATGTATAAGGATTGTTGTGAATATGCAAGAAAATGCAAAGGATGTCAGATTTACGGAAGACTAATTCACACACCTGCTGAAAGCTTACACTTCATTTGTAATCCGTGGCCCTTTTCCATGTGGGGAATCGACATCGTTGGACCTATGCCAAAATCCCAAGGGAAAAAGTATCTCATTGCGGCAACCGACTACTTCACCAAATGGATAGAAGCTGAGCCGCTATCAAGAATAACGGAAGAAAATGTCAAAGATTTCATATGGACCAGCATCATCTGCCGGTTTGGACTCCCTAAAGCAATTGTAATGGATAATGGTCCTCAATTCAAAGCCAAGGGAATCCAAACTTTCCTTAACAATTACAAGATCAATCATCATTATGCTGCTCCATATTACCCTCAAGGTAATGGGCAAGCAGAAGCTTCAAACAAGGCTATCTTGGAAATGATCAAGAAAAAATTAGAAGTAAAGGAAAAATGGCATGAGCAGTTGTGGGAAGTGTTATGGGCTTACAGAACAACCCCAAGAAGATCAACAGGTGCCACACCTTTCTCACTTACGTACGGTGTTGAAGCAGTCATACCACAAGAGATGCTAGTTCAAACCGTTAGATCTAAAGTTGTAGATCTTGGGAAGAACGATGAAGTCATGGAAAGAGAGTTGATACTAGTTGATGAGCTCAGGGATTTAGCAACAATCAGGCTAGAGAATTATCATAGGCAGGTCCAGAAATCCTATGATAGGAAGATAAAGCCAAGAGCTCTACTCAAAGGAGATCTAGTATTACGGAGGCAATATCCAGAGCCAGCCAAGTTGGAGCCGAATTGGGAAGGTCCATATCAAGTAGACAGAGTGGGTTCCAAGGGAGCCTATTATTTGAAGGACATGTCCGGCACCCAGGTGCACAAGCCATGGAATATATCAAATCTAAAGAAGTTTTATGTTTAAGCTGTTGAAATCTGAATGTAATCACACAAAGGTTATTAATGAATAGGATAAGTTTTCTTTCATATAACTTGTGGACATTCATTATCTCTTATATATATATCTAGAGATGCCTCCGTCATGACTATGCTAAGGTATGACCGGGATGCCCCTAGGGGAAGCCCAATCTAAGTTGTACTTAGACTTGGGGGCGAACGGTAAGATAGTGGGTTTGGCTTCGCAAACCGTCAACTAAATGTTGGCAATCCCTATAAACCTGTTCGTCCCTCACGGGGGTTGGACAACAACGCCGTGGGATGCCTCAAGGAGAAGAGCAGTTACTTGCTATGTTTTGGTGGGATTACACTATAAGCTTCCATGTGACGACATGAACAAGATAGTTGAAAGTCTAAGGCCAAAACATTACAGTATCCTTCAGCAAAATAGAATTTGTCTAAAATATTCACAAATATTTCAGAAAATTCACAACAGTACATATTAATGAATAAGACAAGTAAACCGTCATTCATAAAGGGTGTGCTTGAATATAATTCAAGAAACCACACAAAAACATAGATTGTAAGAACAATAAATACCATATGACGGTAAAAAAAGGAAAATTGTTTCCAAAATATACAAAAATTACATCTAGGATTAGAGGAAGGAGATGGAGGAATATTATCAGAAATTTTCCTAGGAAAAGTCCTAGATCTTATAAAAGCAGCAATTTCGGCTTTTACTTTCTCCGCAACTGCAAGTTTGGATTTAGCATCCATGTCTTTATACCAAGCAGTGCATTCTTCATCTTTTTCTTTGATGGCGGATTCCAACTTCCCAAGCTTCTCGTTCATAGCCTTCATGGCGCACTCATGAGCAAAGCTCTCGGTGCGATGATCGCCTTTGAGCTTTGTAATCAAAGATTCAAGCATGACATTCTTGGCTTCAGCCGACGTCGCCCTGACGGTTATTGAAGTAAGATCATTTGTAGCTTCCGAGAGCTTGAGACGGAGATAATTTGTTTCAGCTTCAGAAGCTTGAGTTCGATTTTCAGCTTGAACAATCATAGCCCGCATGTCGGCTAGATGTGTCTCATGAGATTTTTTCAGATTTGCCATCTCATTCTTCAAAAGGTAGAAATCCTCTTTGAATTTTTGGTTGGCTTCTATCTGATTAGCAGCAGCTTTAAGATTTTGTCTCTCCTTCAGAAGCTGCTCACGGTTGGCCTTGAGTTTCTTCAATTGAATATCTTTAGCATTGTCACGGCCAACCAGCTCACCATTCAAATCCTTGATCTACAAGAATAAACAAAGAATTCTTAAACAAATGAAAATAAAATCATCGGAGTCTAAGATACAAAGAAGTCTAAAGTCAAACCTGAGCAGTGAGACAGATGAGATTTGCTTTGATATCCTAATCGGACATCTTCTTCATAACCTTACGGTCAACAGGGTGTGTAGTGTGCTGCGTCATCATATATGCAATTGGAGGATCATTCCAAGCAGAATCCACAATAGTCACTCGCCTATCTTCCAATATAAAATATGGAGAAAATATAGGCACAGAAAAGGGTGACGACGGCGCTTCTGCCGGTTTGGGAGGCAAACTACCATCCACAGAACCCTTAGACACATCATAGGCATGAAGTTTATCTATGCATGAGGGTGGTACAGATAAAGGAACAGATGCGTTCTCCTTGCCAGCAAGGACGTCCAAGGGAGAATCTGATTCAGGAGCCTTCCTTTTTCGGCTAAAGTCGTCATCCGCCAATTTACCACTCAAACCAGCATGGCCTGTGTCGGTGTTAGTAGCATTTCCGTCACCAGATGATGTAGTAGCGACTAAATCAACAAATTGATCATCACCAAGATAAACCCCATCAAACTGGGTAAGATCAATCTCTACACCAGACAGATCAAAATCAGTACGATCCATGTCGGATACTGAGGATAGAGTTCGCGCACGTTGAGATAAAGGTTGATGCTCTAAAATGTCAACCTCCACTTCAAAAGTAGGTCTCTGCAACAACAAAATAATAATGAGATTTTTTATTTTTTGAGATACAATCAAAGGCAATCGAAATGCATGATAGTAGAATACACAAACACCTTTCTTTTGCTTAAACTACTTGATGGTGGTGAGGGAGCTAAATCAAAGAAAAGATCAGAAGTATCAAGAGAAGAACGTTCAGGGATAGGAGAAAGTGAAGTTTTCTTTAATCTTTTTTCCACGTTACTTGCCCTAGCGCTTTCAAGTTGAGTGGCACTAGGAAGAAAACTGGGAGTATAACGGTATCCCAGAACTTCTGTACCACTCGAAGCTCCACAAGGCTTTGTTTTATCCCTAGCAGAAGACTTTCCGGCCTGAAGGAGGTAAAGAAGGAGGCAGGATGGCGGTTGATTTTTGGGTTTTCTTGCTCTTTGGAGCTGACGGTGGAAGATCCGCTATGGTCTTACCCCTCACAGAATCAGGTCTCGGGCAGTTAATATGGCAACACACCGGAAGAACATAGTTCGTGCCAAGAAAATCGGTGTTAGTGATGAGTTCTTCACCGGTAGCTTTAGCCTGAGTTAAAACCGCAAGTGCAGCCCAATTTTCGTTAGGCCCGAAAATATCGTCAATTGGAGTGAGCATCCGAGTCTTGGTGTCGGTTACAACATCTGCAAATTGAGCGAACTTTATGTTTATACCGTCATCCCTTCCTGTCGAAGAAGGACAAAAACCATAAAAGAAAGCATAATCTTACCTCCAAAGTTAAACTTCCAGTGGATGAGTGGATTGCTTATACTATCACCTTTTCCTCCGAATGAGTCACTGACGAGGATAGGATAGTCAGCCCAGGTTTTGTCGCTATCAACTTTCTTCTTAATGACAACGTTTCTACCGGCACGTTTCACTAGGTGGTAGTATTTTACACCTACTTTCTCATCAGAGTGTCTAAGATAGTAAGTTTGGGGAACATCTTCTAAAGTAATGACATGGCTATCCCTACCATTCACTTGGTTGAATGCACGCATAATACGCCAGAAATTGCCATTAACTTGGCCAGGAGCAATTTTATAAAAATTTAAAACGTCACGGTCAGCAGTAACCATTATAGAATCTGGTTTATCAAATTCATGATGGGCATAGCGCAGAGCAGATTGAAAATGTCTAAGGGTGACATTAGAAGGAATACAGTATAACCTTCTTAACAAGGAAAGGTTTGGCCGGTACCTAAAGGTTTCAGGATCTTCAAAATCAAGGAAGTAGGGTGCATCAGGTGCATCCCTCTTTGAAGAATCAACATCTTTATCCTTTAAATTTTTCTTCACCATTTTGAATAAATTAAAAGATGGGGGCAACAACTAAGGAAATGCGATTCACAATGCTTATCAAATTAACAATGAGACACGCTATCAGAAGGAAATATCATTCAGAACACTTCTAAACAGATTCATAATACTTCTAAACAAATGAAAGATCAAAGAGAAGAGTTGGGAACTTACTGAGTTAGAAGAAACCAACAGCAACGATCGAATGAAAAAAAGAAAAAAGCTTCAAACGAATCAGCAATGGTGGGAGCGTTTCGAAGAGAGAAATGAAGAAGAAGAAGTAGAGAAGATCTTTGCCCTTTTGTCTTTTTATAAGAAAAGGTTTAAGGAAAGAGAAAAGTGTAATGATGAGGCACGAATACCTCAAGCGGCGCCGTGTTGCAGTTATTAAAGTTATAGAAACAAGGAGATTTTGTGGTAATCAATGGGCACAAATCGAGACGCGTGTAGGGTTTAAGACAAAAAATTTGGTTTTAACTCTAGCTGTCATCCAACATCAAAAGCTTTTGGCGGGAAAAAAGTGCCTATCTAGCGAAAAATAAACAAGAGACAAAAACATGTCAAACACCTTGTACCGTCATGATGAAAGTCTTAGCGACCGAAATCCTTGAAAGTAGAATCTGCTTCAAATTATTTTCTACACCGTCATACTATATGGATAACGATATAGAAAGGGGGCGATGTAAGTACCATAGTACATTTGCCGCTAGCTGGCATTCAAGTAGTTAACGGTTCAGATTCATACGATGAACAATGAACCAGCAGATAACAAATCTAAAAAGAAACCTTCCAGAAGGACATGGTCAAAACATGGAATGAACAGTTGTCAAGAGTACAGTTGTTTCATAAAAGATTATTCCAGGTAGTTGGCCTATTAGATAACGGAATAAAGATAAATAGTTGACATACATGAGTACTAGAATACAGACTATTCTGTATTAAAGTAGTGATACAGGATAAGACACGTAACCCAAGGGAGAGCGGTCGATCTCCATTGGCGATCTAACGACCATCATCAAACGGTGCCGGTTACCTATATATAGGGTATTGAAAGTCATGACCCAGGTATGATCTTTCAGTCTTATTTAGTCTACTTATCATCTACTCTACAAAAAACTAACTTGGTCGTCGGTGAGTCTTCCCACCGGAATACTCTTGTGGTTTTGCAGGTAGAAGGGAGAGCTAAGGATTGAAGGTTTAAAGTTAAAGACGTTTACAGTCTTACACTTATTATGAAATCTTTCATAGTAGTAAAATAAATTCATGTTCTTATTTTGAAATCTTTAGCAAAAGTATTCAAACTTGTACTTGATTTATTTATAAAATTTAAAATATTTTTTCTCTAAAATTTCTCTGAAAGGTTTTGGTCATGATTTCTGACTTAAAATCAATTATGTTGATTTTTTGTTTAAAAATCGCAAAAGTACCCTACACTCTTTGTAAGTACCACCTTACGTTTTCCTTAGCTGGCATGCTATGAGGTCACGGTTATAAAGTGAAGACTGGACTAGCAGATAGCAAAACCATAATAAGTTTCTAGAAGGTCACTTGCAAGGTATAGAATGTGCAGTTGTCAAAGATCTAGCAATGTTAGAATACATTATCTTAAGTGGAGATTATGTAAGGTAACGAAATA
>JABWDY010018713.1:0-14383 GCA_013358455.1 Thalictrum thalictroides | reverse complement strand
CTCTAGTTGGTAGTCTTTGAACCGAAAGTTGGAAGTGTCTCTTTCACTACCCACCTCAAGAAGTTCTTGGCTACTTGTAAAAGTATTGGGTGTTACATAGTCTTAGAGTTGTGGTTTCACAAACCCATACTCATGAAGACATGACCCCAAGGACTAGAGTGAGTTAGTAGTGATAGAAATTCTAGACTACATACCTTGTTTATCTCTTCATGCTTTACTTTCCCTATCTTGTTATCTAGCTTGTTTAGTTGACTATATCTTGTGTTGGATTGTTTTTTTTTATTCCGCTTTTGTTATCCTAAGCATATCTGTTTCAGTTTCTGTTTGCACCAATTTTTATCTGTTGGGTTGGATTTTTATTAAGTAATTTTTAAGTTTCTGTTTGCACCCGTTTTTTTTCTGTTGGGGTGGATTTTTATTAAGTAATTTAAATTTAAATAGACTATTCACATCCCCCCTCTCTCTTGTGTAACAGTACAAAGAAAAATAAAATTTCAAAACAAAAATTTCACCTTTGCATCACGATAATTGATGATAACTTTGCCAGTACCTTCTTGAAGAACAACACGAGCAATAGCACATTTACGACGACCAGTCCCAATAGTAGTTTGAGCTGCAAATCCACCAGGAAGTCTCGATTTCACATATTTTTCAATACTCAATGTTTCAGATTCCAAAGGAGATTCTATAGCAGTTGCAGAAGATGCAACAACTATAGTAAAAGATGGGGTTTTGCTAATAAGACTTCTTGTTAAAGATTTTGTTGGTAAAGATAAAGAGAGAGATTTTTGGGATTTTGGAGAAATTTGTGAAGAAAATGAAAGAGATGAGAATGAAGATGAAAGTGAGATTGATGCCATTTTTTGCTGTTGGATTTGGGAGGTTCTGAGTGAGGGAACAGCAAGTTTTGGGAGCAAAGAAGATGAGCAGCAGATAATGTGGGTTGATTTTACTTCTTTATCCTTGGACTTTAATGTGGATCTGGTAGATGTTAAAATGGCCCACAATTTTAAGCCCATTAGGCTTTAAGTCTTAAGCCCAATTCTCATCTACGAAATAAGAAACCATTTCTCTTCCACTCTCCTTCTCCCTCTCCCCCACCTCCATCACTGTGAAAACGAAACTTGGGTTTTCAAAAAGATTGAATTAGAATTAATTTATTGTTCGTGAAAAGGTAATCCGTAGTTGGTTATTATGTTTCTTTCTGTCAATTCAGTTATTTGAACTTTCTCTAATATCAATTTGCATACGAAATAATTAGAAGTTAGTAGTGAAGTTAACATAACTTAAGGTTTTATTTAAGTATGGTTTGGTTAGTTTGAACTAATTATTTCATTGTTTGCAAATTATTAAAAATAAGTTGATGCATTGGTTATATTTAGACGAAATTTTTGTTAAATATCATTAATGTAAAAAAGGCTTTTTTTCTAAAAAATAATTTGAGTATCAAAAAAGATATGAGAATTGTGTAGTTTGTTTGGTTGAGGTGGATTTGAATTGGGGAGAAAAACTTAGAAAACCCATCATAACAACAGTAGGAAATAAATTCTTAGGAAAGAAAATCACTGAAACTCGAATATGACGGAGTTATTTGCTAGATTGAGTTTGATTTTGTTTTTGATTACTTTGGGTGGGGATATTTTGTTTCAAACACGATTGTTTGATGGGTTTTTTTATTGGATACTATATAAGTCTTAACATGTATGTCAGGTAAATAATTTCATTCACAACCCAAGCTTATAGATTTTTCTGCTTTTCACAGATTTTTCTTATTGAGGACGAGAAAAGCACGTGCTTGTGTTGTTTGAAGACTTTTGGATGCATATTCAACCTGTTTCTGTATCAGATAAAAAAAATAAGGGATCTTGGTCTGGGGTAAGGACATGGCTTTGGATTTGGACCCTTTCGATGATATTCTTTCAGAGCCTACTGGCCGTAATGGTAAACAATGTTCTCTATTATTTGTTATTATGTTTGGCTGTACTGCTTGTTTCTTGCGAGGATGGTGAGTTAATGTGATCAACTTTTTTGGCAGCTCGGGCTGGGGCGAAGTTTCAACCTAAGGCCAAACCTCAGCCTAGAAGGGAAAAGCACTCCACAGTACCCACCAGTCTTACCGATGTTGTGAAGGACACAATTGTCACAACAGAAACCGTCGACCAAGACAATTTACAGTCTGTGTCTCTTACACAGACGCCTGATGTAATGTCTTGTACCACCACTTTAACTGATTCTTTACCTAAAATTCCTCAGAATCAAGAGTTGGGTAACAGCACTGAAGTTTTCCATTCAGGGTTTTCTCTGCCTGATGGTGACATAAATTCTCCACCAGTGGGCATTTCGTCCCAATATTCAGAATTAACTATACCCGATACTCATGGGGATCTGCAATCAGGTGTTGCGGGTTTGGGAATAGAGGTACGTCTAACGTAATCTTAGTGCAGTATCAATTTTACACGATTCTTTAAATCTATAGTCCCATTCTATTGTGTCGCTGTTAATGTAATTGTGTTTGTTTTATTACTCTTAGACTGCAGAAATTTTTTCCGGTTTCGACGAGATCTTTTGTGATACTACAGCTTCAAATGGTAAGGCACGAAGCTCATTTTCTGTTTGATCCTTTCAAGTTTACTTTATGTCTTTCCTGTTTCTGATCTTATGGTGTTCTTTACTAGCAGCGAGTACAGCGAGAAAATTCCAGCCTAGGATAAAAGTTAATGCACAACCAAACAACAATCTTCCTCCGTTGTGTGCTGGTCCAGAGGGTTACATTTCTCATGATGAAGTTCTCGTGTTCCATGCCTCAAATGTCCAGGATGTTGAGGGAGGATGTGGCCAGTCATCACTCCTTTCTGTTGACTGTTCAACCCTTAGGCAAAGTAGCTTATCCCCGCCTAACCTGTCCCCAAAATTTGTGTCCCAAGAGAAATTACACGGCAGAGAGAGTGGATTTTCTGATTACAGGGAAGGCTTTTTGATTGATACTGAAAGGTTGGGAGTAGAGGTAAATTTGTGTGTTTGAGTTTATGTCTTATTCATTGTAATTCTCTTGGTAAAATCGTTAAAAATTTCTGTTACTTTGAAAGAAACAGGATTTTCATGGCTTGGTATCTTTTAATGTTTACTTATTAGACAACACCTTTGTGCTTACGTGTTTTATAGTCATTATATTGGATAATATACTAAGCTTCCTTTACTTTCAGGAACAGGCTTTTCCTGGGTTGGATTCTTTTAATGCTGGTACTTGTACCACCAGTAACGGTTAGTATCTTTGTTTTATATCATTTTTATACTCACAATTATGTGATTTGAGGGTGAAAATATGTTTGCACCTGCTGGAACCTGACATAAATGGTAGTCAAGGATTTAAAGTGAAACCAAATATGAAATCACTATCTTAATTTTATTCTTAAAAATAGTAACTTCCACCAACCCTGACACAAAATATCTGTTTATGGTGCAGGAAATTCTCAATCTTTTCTCTCTGAAATAGAAAATATCAATGGCAATCTGCATCCTGCATCTGCAGGTCATGATTCTCTTGATTTTTCAACCTCAGATGTCTCTCATCCTTCGGTACCTGATTGTCCTTCTGAATTCCCAGCAAGCGGAGACTCGACACACCATGATGCTCCGGTGTCACATGCTTCCGTACCACAAGAAGGTCTAGAATCACTGGGTGTGCCCATAATCTCTGGAAAGAAGGTACAGTGTTTTCTCTCTTTATGTATGCGCACATGTTTATATTTTTGCATGTATGTGTGTAAGAGAGTGGCGATGTAGTTGTGGCTTGCTACACGTGTGTGCTCAAAGTAACCATGTGGTTAGATCTTCATGTGTATCTTTGTGCATCTTTCTGATTTCAATTTCATTAACTGCTTGTCTCAGAGTACTAGAAATAGGAAAACAAAAAGTTTGACAGAACCGGAAGACAGTGCGAGGAAAATTCACCCAAGATCTGTTGAAGAACTTTCCCAGGAGACCCTGGATGAAAGACCTTCAATTGCTGCTGATAAGGGAATTGAATCTGGTAAACCATCAAGGGGTCTTAGAAAAAGGTCAATTGCTCCTGTTCTTGCTGACGAGATGGAAGATGGGACTGAAAAAGTGGACCCACATGCTGAACCCTCCAACCATTCTTTAGTGGATGAAGATGTCGACGATGATGGAGGGGATCAATGTAGGGAAGATACATCATGTCGTAAAAGGGCAGCAAAAAAGGCTAAGCCAGCAGAGCAAAATGAGAAAACGGGTCGAAGGCGTAAAAAATCAGTGGAAGGACCAGATGCTTTGAGCAAGGAACCTCCTAAAAAGAAGTTCTCCCACTCTACTAGAAGAAACAGAAGAAGTGGTACATTTTACTACTAGGCTAAATACATTACACATTATGGTATTTACAGTTGCTCTTTTCATATTTGATACTTATATTGACTTGTGCATTTCTAGTGAACAAGGCTTTGCTTGAAACCCCAGAGGATGAAATTGATCCTCAAAACTTGCCGATTAAGGATCTAATCCTTCTAGGAGAGTTAAGGGAAAAGAGAATGGTAAGTATTTTGTTCCCCCTTGTGCTGTATGAATGATTATATATTTAGATGCTAGATGTCATCTACTGTTTTGTCTTCAACAGTAGTGCATCTTTCACTTTCATTGTTCTCTAGTTGCTATATTTTATCATTCACTGCTCATCTTACTGAAACCTGTCGTCGTCTTCTTTGCAGAAAAAGGATGGAGCGGCATCAAATGACACACTTCCAAATCAAAGGTATTAAGCCCTTTTTATTTTTATTGCTTTGTTAAATATTTCACAAATTTCAATGGTCGTTGAAGTGATTAGTATTAGTGGTATTGTTTTCTTATTTGCTTATATCTTTCAATCTATAGCAATGTCCTACCAAGTTCGTGACTGGTGTACGGGCAGTTAAAAATGACTTAATAGCTGCCCCTATTTGACTCCAAATTTACCCATGTCCTACCGTATTTTGTCACGAACTATAAGACATTGCTACTGGTTAGATAGGCTCTTCATCTAACTGTTTTCTTGGTGTATATCTTCAACCACAAGCAAAGTTGTTTATGATGATCTATAGAAAACATACATATGACTCATAGAGAAAAATACTGTACTTAAAGTTTGTAACCCTCCGTTGTCTCTTCTCCTTTTCCCCTCTTCTTCCTTTTTCCTTTTGCATGCACGCGTGCACACACACACAGAGAGATTGGGATGCCAGACTGTAGGTCTTGACCAAGATGCGGTCTCAAATGGCTTAAATCATAGCAGATGTGCCCGAGGGAAAGGAGATGGAGGAGATCAGGAGACCTTTTATAACAAAGTTAGGGAACATTTGACTTTGCTAATGTAGTTAAAGTCCAGTTCAAGGTGCCTTCCAATGTTGAAAAGTATTGAAGTATTTGAAGTTTTACTTTGCATTTTGTACTAAATTTAGGTCAATTCTTTGAGCATCTGTTTTAAAGAACCATAGCTGCAGTTGTTCATTGAAATACCCCATTATCAGTCAGTATGTCTAATATGCTTGTAAGTGGTATTACTATATCTAATTGTGTTTAATCTGCAGTGTCAATAATTTATTTCCCGAGGATGATCCTTACAATCAGCATGACCCCTTTGCCAATGACCCCTTTGGAAATGATCCCTTTGAAGATGACCCCTTTGGTTCAGAGCAAGTTCCAAAAGCAGCTCCCCTTAAACTTAATTACCACTCCTTTATGACTAGAAATACATCTAAAAAAAGATGGTCGAAACAAGATACAGAGCTTTTTTATGAGGTAAAGTGTTTTTCTTTTATTGATATTTGTATATGAACCGTTGCTTTTTGAAAGTTGTGTGATAATTCGATAGTCCTTGTGTTTCCATTGGATACTCTTGTTTAAGTCAGTGCCATGTTGGTGGTACTGGATGTAACTTCGTTTTATCGTGCCATATTAGTGGTCTAATATGCTTTGCTTAGTCCAAGAGATGTATACTTTGTCAAAGAATACCACTATAAAGAACTGAGAAGACTACTGATGAGTCAATCACTGGGCTAGGATCTTGATGAGCAAGACCTGAAAGTACTAAAAATGGTTTTGTCTTAACTTCTACGATATCCAAACCCCGATCCGTAGACTCATTATAGGTACAATGGACTGGTATATAACTATGCAATCCTAGGGTCTAGAACACAAACAGACACAGATATAATCTAACTAGAGATGCATACACTCTTATATCACAATTTTTGATGTATTGTTCAGTACTTGAACCCTTAACTTGTGGTTTTTGGGGTACACTTTAAACTTTTCTATTCCTTCATCAATTATTTAACTTTGAGGTACCTGTCAGATTTTTATTTGTGGCTTTATTCTGTCTTTAGGCCATTCGGCAATTTGGGACAGATTTTGCAATGATAGAAAAACTATTTCCTGGTCGTGAACGTCGTCAATGGGTGCTGAAATATAAGAATGAAGAGCGCCGACATCCTATGAAGCTTCATGATGCTTTAACTAATCGATTAAAGGGTAAGTCGTGTATTCATGAAGTTTCATCTTTTGCTGATATGTATGTGTTTTTGTATTCCAGTTATCTTTAGCCATTACAGTACTGCTAACTGGATTCTAATATTTGTCACAGTTGTAAAGATGTGGGTAACAAATAACACATCCTTGTGACAAGCAGGCTCTAGTGGGTGGTTATATAAAAAAGACTTAATTCATAATAAAATTTGAGATAACTTGACATGCTTGGAAGTCATCGTATCTTGTGATTTTTTATTTTGGTTTGTTTTTCTTTTGATTTAGACCATTCTTATTTGGAACTGGCAATAGCAAAACTACAACAAGCTTGCTGCTGAGGCCGAGCAAAATTCTGATCGTATACACAGAGAGACACACTAGGATAAGACGAAGATGCGTGTAAAAAACACTTCATTACTTAACAAAATGAACAATAAACTTGTAAAGAATAAAGATGTGGGTAGCAATAAGCCAATAACACATCCTTGTGACAAGCAGGCTCTAGTTGGTGGTTTATATAAAAATTGGCTTAATTCATAATAAATTTGAGAAAACATGACATCCTTGGAAGTCATGGTATCTTGTTGTTTTTATCTTAGTTTGTTTTTCTTTGGTGTAGACCATTCCCATTTGGAACTGGCGATAGAAAAACTAAAACAAGCTGCTGCTGAAGCTGAGCAAAATTCTGACTATGAAATGGAGTCAGTTGGCGTATCAGGCGAGGCAGAGGACAACTCTCCTGAAACCAATGTAAATTTCTTTCTATTCATGTTTTTTTTTTCCTGGATTACTGATATTAACGTCAAAATTAGGTTTCCTTTTAAGCTTGTAAGTCTCAATGAGTATGAATACCATCATCTCTTAGTTGAAACAACTTGAGCATATCGGAATCCTCAATGTTGATATTTTACTGTCTCAGTGACAACTTGACTAGCACTTTAAGCTGTGATGCCTCTAGGTCTTATTATTAGGGAGTTTAGACTTTCCAATCAGATATCTTCTAGTGTGATTTCTTCTCCCAACACCATCAAATTTGTGGTAAGTCACCAACAAGCATGTCAAACCTCGATATCCATTTACAACAGTTTTTAGGCTGGATGTTTCAGTTGCGTCATATGTCTGTGTAGCAAATATTAAAGGTGCAGAAATTATACAAGTGATTGTAGACCCTATCTCTTAATTTGATAACACATTTGTCAGAACTATTGAGTCTTTTGTTTTAACTTTGGAGTGCCTTGTTGTGTTTTCAGGAAGTGGCGAAATCCGAGCAAAATGCTGAAGTTCCTAATGATTTGGGAAAGGAAGAAGCTCTTGACGATTATGGTCATGTGAAAACTTCTCCTGCAGTTGAAGATGAGGCCTATAAACAGAGTCCATGTAACAGTGATTATGACGATTACGTTGGTTACTAATTCTTTTATTTAAAAAACATCAACATTCACAATCATTGAAAATGATGAGCAATTTTGGTTCTCTTCAAATAAAATAATGAGTTATTGAGTTTGAGGAAGCTTGAGTTGATAATGTTATATTGTTTGCATCCATTCCTCAAAGTTACTTGGAGAGTTCTAAACTGATTTTTCATTTCCTTTGTGTTGGATCATTGATCATTCCTTCCATTGGCTATCAAAAGGCATTATAAATTTATTTGAAAAATAAAATTCAAATTAAATTGAAGGGTCTGTTCGGGAAAAAGTTTTCTGAGAAATCTCAATCTTTCATGTTTTATTACATTGGAAAATAAGTGGTAAATTTTTAAAACAAAATAATTAGTTAGGATTTTATCGAAGTTCATTGTTAATGAATTCTCACTAAATACATATTTGCACGATTTTCCAATGATTTTCATAATTGATATAGTACTATAGTCATTTTATAAAAATTTAATTTCTTAAATATTTGCATATGAAAAATCTATTTAGCAGGAAATTTATTTTCCCGCACGAATTAAACAGACTTAAGAAGGCATTTGGAGCAAAATCGAATAACAAAAATAAAATTAGTGTAGAATAATCAAATACTGTAATGCTAATGCTGTTTTAGAGGACTTCAGAATTGGAGAAAAAAATTGTGGCTGCTGGGATTCGAGCCCAGGTCTCCACGGCCACAACGTGGAATTCTAACCACTAAACTACAGCCACTTCGTTGCTAAAGTTTTAAAAATAAAATAATACAAACTAATAGCGTCCCGTATCCTCTAGATCCATAATTCAAATATTGTAAAATAACCAAAAAACGACACGACCGACACGTTGCATTATTATTATAACGTTTTCATTACCAAATAATTCAAATTCACATCTCCCTCTCTCTCATCTCAACGGCTTCTCACTCTCTTTCTCTCTCTTCACCACCATTAAACCTTCACAAGGTGGTTTTCTCTCTCTAAATCTCACTCTTTCTCTCTCTAGAGATGAAGAATTTCATGTTACCACGAAACGCAATATTGAGAGAGAACATTTCCGATACACCATGTTCACCAAACCCTAATTCCCTTAAACAAAAATCTAATTCATCTTCATCGAGAAAGCAAAAATCTTCTAAAGAAAACGCTCCTCCTCCTTCACCTTCAGATCCAAATGTTTTACTCGATCCTTCTTCAGCATCACCTTCAATGGCAACAGCGAAAACCCCTTTATCAACAGGAAAGATTAAAAACCATCATCTTCCTCCTAGACCTCCATCTTCAAATCAAAATCCACTTAAAAGGAAGCTTAACATGGATACTTCATCTACTGAAAACTCTATCGGAGGTTCTTCTGATACAGGAGTTAAGGTAATCTTTAATCAATTTCGCTAAAAGAGAATTGAAGTGATTTTTTAGGGTTTTGTTTAATTTTATGTGTAATGAATTAGGTTATTGTGCGAATGCGACCTCCGAATAAAAATGAAGAAGAAGGAGAGATGATTGTGCAGAAAGTGTCTAATGATTCACTGTCGATTCTTGGTCAGACATTTACATTTGATTCGGTTGCAGATATAAATTCCTCTCAGGTGAGAATATTGGTATTGAACAATTATTTGGTTGTTATTTGTTTCGGAGATCTGGGGAAGAAGTGCTATTGGTTATTTGATGTATTCACCTCTGTTTGACTTAATTTTTGTTCCCTGCAGCAAGAAATATTCCATCTTGTAGGTGCTCCTTTGGTGGAAAATTGTCTTGCTGGCTTTAACAGTTCCATATTTGCTTATGGCCAGGTATTTAAATATGTATATAGTTTCCAATCAATATGACAACTTAGCCTCTCTTCTTTTTTTCTGCCTTTTTTTAAAGTTAAAGTTCAGATACTAAGAAACATAGGTTAATTGATCTGTCAAATTTGCTTGATTGTTTAGACGGGGAGTGGAAAGACATACACTATGTGGGGACCAGCCAATGCCTTGTTGGAAGGAAATATTGCTAATAGTCCACAGGGCTTAACACCCCGTGTGTTTGAACAACTATTTACACGCATCGATGAGGCAAGTTTTACTTCTCTGCATTTTGGTTTAGACTAAGAGCTAGAGTATTAATTTTCCAGTTTTTTATGTCGAGGCTCATTTTTTTTTTTCAGGAGCAAGTTAAACATGCTGACAGACAACTTCAGTATCAATGCCGTTGCTCCTTTCTTGAGGTAGTGAATCTGACATTTGTTGCCGATTCATGTAACTTAACTTAGTTTTTGACAATTCCCATCACAAACTTACAACGAACAAATCACTGATTTCTTAACAATTTCTGTCATAGATCTACAATGAACAAATCACCGATTTATTGGATCCAGCTCAAAGGAATCTCCTGGTAAGAATCTTCCGGTTTCTTGGCATTTAGCTTCTCTTTTAGAACACATTCTTTTGGGCATTTATATTCTTGTTTGTTGTCTATTATTTCAGATCCGAGAAGATGTCAAATCTGGTGTTTATGTTGAGAATTTGACTGAGGAATTAGTCTGTACTATGGAGGATGTGACTCAAATTTTGATTAAGGTGATACCTATGAGTGTCTTTTCTTTAAATCTATTGATGTGCACAAGTAGGAGAACTTGCATTCATTTCATTTGTATATTAGGAAACATAAAATAGGGATTTTCCATTAATGAAATACAAGGATAGGAATATTGATTGTGACAAGTGACTGAAACCTATTACATCACTTAACCCTTCATTGTACATTGCTACAGGGTTTCTCAAACAGGAAGACTGGTGCAACAAGTCTAAATGCAGAGAGTTCGCGATCACATAGTGTATTCACTTGTGTTGTTGAGTCACGGTGCAAGGTAACTTTACTTCTTTCATGTCCTTGTTTGCTTAATTGATTTCAAAGTAGATTCCTTTTAATAAAATGTTACATTTTCTAGAGTGTGTCAGATGGTTTAAGCAGCATCCGTATTAGTAGAATAAATCTGGTTGATCTTGCTGGATCAGAAAGACAGAAATCTACCGGTGCAGCAGGAGAGCGTTTGAAAGAAGCAGGGAACATCAATCGCTCCCTTTCCCAGCTCGGGTACATATTCTTGGCTATTATGAAATCTGTTGTATTTCTCAATGTGTATGCAAAGTGTTTAGAATGGTTATCTGTTTTAGATATGTATACGGGTAAAAAGCTGTACCTTAAGGTTGCCAAAATCACTAAACAAATCGGAGGCTAACTGACATATTAGGTTAGATTAGGGTAAATATGATGGTTGGTGTGTCTAAGCACAATTATTGGTTCTTATATTTCAATAAGAAAAGAATAGATTGATTACTGTGATAAAGCATCTATTATTTGTACATAATCCAATTTTGATAAGTAGACTTATTGAGGTTGTATAATTTGACGGTTGATTGGTTGGTGAATCTCTCATTCGACGGTGTCATACTGATCAAGAAATCACACATACTCATGCTATTTTCTTTTGTTTGGCCCCAATCATTAAATCATATTAGAAGAGATATTGATGCGAACAAGCAATTTGTTTGTAAATTAACTTGTTCATTTTTTTGTGGGTGTCACAGGAACTTGATTAATATTCTTGCAGAAGTTTCGCAATCTGGAAAGCAAAGGCATATTCCATACAGAGATTCAAGGTTGACATTCTTATTGCAGGAGTCTCTTGGAGGAAATGCAAAGTTAGCAATGATTTGTGCTATTTCTCCAGCACAAAGGTAACAATTTTGGTATTTCTCTTGTAGATATTGTACCATTTGCCTCTAATTTAGAATGAGTTGGAATTTTGCAGCTGTAAGAGTGAAACATTAAGTACATTGAGATTTGCACAGCGCGCTAAAACAATTAAGAACAAGGCAGTTGTCAATGAAGTCACACAGGATGATGTGAATGTTTTGCGAGAAGTGATACGGCAGCTAAAAGTACTATTCTTTTGCTGTGCATGTTTGGTGATTCATTTATTTCTTTGAGGCCACCTTTACTGTGAACTATCATTTTCATTTTTGATTGGCTTTGGCAGGATGAACTACTAAGAATGAAAGAAAATGGCAATCCATCAAACTTGAATGGTGGTTACACAACAAGTTGGAATGCTCGTAGAAGCTTGAATCTACTCAAAATGAGCCTTAACCGTCCCATGTCATTACCTCACGTTGACGAAGATAGTGATGAAGAGATGGAGATTGATGAGGATGCTGTAGAGATGCTCTCTGTTCAAGTAGGTCTGCAATCAACAGGCCGCAAGGAAGATATTGTCAGTGTTGACAACACTCAGCAACACGATTTTAGGATACATAAACCAAGTGCTTCCGAGGAAAGTGATGTTAATATGGAAGATTGTCAGTTTAAAGTAATATCGGAAGATGTTGAAAAATGCTCCAAAGTGGCTGATATAACTGGATTGAAACGTTCATTTCCTGATGATAGGTCTGACCTTCCAAGTCAGGTAGAGAACAATGAAAACCAAAGGCATCTGACCCATTCAAGTGTTGACTCGCTCACTGCTTCTGCATTGGAGGAACCCATCAATGACAATCTTGTCATATCTTGTGAAAGTCTCAGTAGAAAACCAGAAGTTCAGTCTGCAGAACCGAATATTTCTGAATCAGTGGATCATGGTTCTGAACTCGATCGTGGTTCTGAACTCGCCGTACCTCAGAACTCTCTTGCCAGTTCTCCTAACTCTGTGCTCCCGTCTGAACTTAGGATAACATCCACTGAGGTGTCTCCGATCCTTAAGTCACCAACATTGAGTGTTTCCCCAAGAGTCAATAGCAGCAGGAAGAGTCTTAAGACATCATCAATGTTATCTGCTTCTCAGAAGGATTTAGCAGAGGGAAAAAATTCAGAAGAAGACGAAATACGTTTATCGTTTGCACACCCTTCGAAAAGTAATTCTTCGAAAGGTCTTTCTTCTAGGACAAGTAAGGCCTGTCATGCTTCGACTGAGCACTTGGCAGAAAGTCTTCATCGTGGTCTTCAGATTATCGACAACCTTCGTCAGAGTTCTGCTGTAAGGCGGTCTTCATTTAGATTTTCATATAGACCAGTTGATGTGAAACCGGTTATGCCCATTGAGAAGGTGGATGTGGCTGTGCAAACTCTTCCCGAAGAGTATGGTGAATCAGAAGAAGATTCGTCAGGACATCTGTGTGATGAGTGCAAGGGCAAAATTGAGCATAATGAAGTTAAAGAGCCAAACGAAAATCCTGAAATGCAATTAGTTGCTATTGACGATCCAAAGTCTTCTGATAAACTCAAGAAACAAGTTCCAAAGGTATGATTGATGGTCAGAATATGTGCTGGGATGCACTTTTTTTGCTCCTTGCTCCTTGCTTCTGATAAAGTCTTCTGAAATTCCTTTTCTGTTCAGGCAGTGGAAAAGGTATTGGCTGGCGCTATTAGGAGGGAAATGGCACTCGAAGAATTTTGTTCAAGACAAACTGCAGAAATCATGCAACTGAATCGTTTGGTACAATTACAATTGCAGACTTTATAGGCATATCAGCATTACCATTTTTGTATCTCATGATTTTAATATTATTATATATATCCAGGTCCAGCAATATAAGCATGAGAGGGAATGCAATGCAATACTTGAACAGACTAGGGAGGACAAGATAATTCGTCTTGAGAGCCTCATGGATGGAGTTTTGCCCACCGAAGAATTCATGGAAGAAGAATTTCTTTCACTTACTAATGAGCATAAGGTAACTCTAACTAAATCTTTTTCACATAGCTTTAGAATTTGCCATCTCCCCCTCTTTGTTGCTAACTACTCCGTGATGACCTCTTATAAAGCTTCTCAAGGCGAAATATGACAATCATCCTGAGGTTTTGCGGACAAAAATCGAGTTGAAAAGAGTTCAAGATGAGCTAGATGGTTACAGAAACTTCTTTGATATGGGAGAGAAGGATGTCTTGATTGAAGAAATTCAGCATTTGAGAAGCCAGCTCAAATACTATGTAGACTCTAATTCACCCGCTTCAACTCAAAAACGAAGTTCTTTGCTTCAATTGACATTCTCTTGTGAGCCTAGTCCAACACCTCTGTCTACGATTTCTGAGTCGACTGAGGAAAGTGTTGAAGACAAATTTGAACAGGAGAGACGTAACTGGACCGAGGTTGAGAAAAATTGGATTTCTCTTGCTGAAGAACTGAGGGTTGAGCTGGAAGCAAACCGTTCTCTTGCCGAGAAACAGAAGCAGGAGCTTGATTCAGAGAAGAAATGCTCAGAGGAGCTGCAGGAAGCCATGCAGATGGCAATGCAGGGGCATGCACGCATTCTTGAGCAGTATGCAGACCTTCAGGAGAAGCATATTGCCTTGCTTGCTAGGCACCGAAAGATGCAAGAAGGCATTGAAGATGTCAAAAAAGCTGCCACAAAAGCAGGAGTCAAAGGTGCCGAATCCAGATTTATAAATTCCCTTGCTGCTGAAATTTCAGCGCTCAGGGTTGAA